>JAPKID020000284.1:0-19541 GCA_026931265.2 Tropidonophis doriae | reverse complement strand
TTGTCCCTAATTCTAAATTTTAATATGGGAATTTTGAATTTTAAATTTGATTTTACACAGGCCCTATTATTATTTAAGTTTTTAGGAATGCTATTTATTGTATTTTTGTATTTTAAAATGCCTGTGAACCGCTCCGAGTCCCCTCGGGGAGAGGGGGCGGTCTATAAATCTAACAATAAAAAAAATAAAAAATAAATCTTTGCATTTGGTGATTGATCTCAGATTAAGCCTGCTTGAAACCAAGGGTGGGGGTGTTTAGTTATTTAGTGATAATTTCTCCAACTTTCATGATTTCATTCTATGCATGTTTTCTTAGAACTCATTCTTATGAAAACGTACAAAAGTTAAAATCTTAAAGCGCCAGTAGTAAACAAGGAAGAATATGGACTATAGATAGAATTATTGTAAGAGATCCAGTCAACCATTAGAAGCCAATCAAGAGATAGAGAAAACCCTCTGTGCTGTGTCTAGTGGTTATGTTGATTGCACTACCCACATCCAGCAGCCCTGGCCAAGAGCAATATAAGGGCTACTTCACAATACATTAAAATATAATTTGCTTAAGCTTGGCTTGTTAAATAGCTTTTTAAATGTCAACGCAACATACTAAGCCACATAGACTGTGATTTACAAAGAATGGAAGATAAAAACCAACCATCTTGCTCGACAACATACTAAGCAAACACACTAATGTCTTATTCAAATAACTAAACTTTTTGGATTCATGCAAATCATAAACTTGGGCTGAATTTTTTTTACAATGCACCATACCTTAATAAGGCTGGCTGGCACATGGTTTCATGTACTCCTAGCTTGAGTTAGTGCCATTTGTGAATGCAGTCTATGTGACTCCAGATCTTTGCTCAGTCTAACTTCCCTCATGGGAAATTTTAGCCAGAGAACAGATGATGTATTTTGCCTTGATAAGCAAGCAGAATAGAAAATAATAATAATAAAATAGTATGGGACAATGTCTTGGACATTCAGCTTCCTTTCAGCCCATTATAAACCCATGCTAAGTATCAAGCTACACACTGGCTTTTCTCCTGCAGCATGAGGAAAGATGGCAAGGCCAAGTTAACCACAAGAACTTAACCAAAGACCGACTGGGTAGCTTTCTTGATGTTTCACTGAGGCTTGTGCAATGAAGATGAAAGTGAGCAAGGATGATCACAACCAAGTTTATTCTAGTCACATTGTACAGCATGGGCTGCATTCAGCCACTTCAAAGAAGTGTTTTAAAACAGCAGTCAAACTAAACAATAATCAAACCAGAAAAAGAGGAACAGCACGGTCCTTGATGCAAGAATTCAGCTTAATAACACTGGAAACAGGAAATGGCCCTGGTATTATCAAGAAAAGTATTTAACATCCTCCAGAGATTTGTGGGATTGAACTAGATGGACCCATTCCCAGTACATGGAGCTGCACTTCTGGGCCTACCTCTTACAAAGAGCCTTCTGCTGATTTTTGGCACAATCGGCTTCTGGCGACGTGCTAGAGGTTGCTAATCCTGTTCTCAGGATTTGTGCCTGATGAATAAGAGCTCAAAAGATGATTTCTCTTTTGCCCCTTAATGAATCTTCCTATAAATAAAAATTAGCAACTTGGCCCTGAGATCTTGCTCAAAACTACCCTTGCTGGATAAACTGTCCCTTCCCCATGAGAGTCAATGTTTATGAAAGTTAATTGTTCCTTGCTTCAAGAAAATTCAGACCCAAAAATGCAGTGGATTGAATGGCCTTGGTACTGTGACTCCTTAGCAGGCTTGTTATTTAGCATGAGAAAGGTAAGGTAAATAATTCATACAAACATCCCTAATCTGTTACTTTCCAACAGGAAAAGACTATATCTCCCATTATGCCCCAAAAGCAGTCTGTGTGAACTGAAAATAATAATCAATGTGGTCTACCATACTATATACTCCTAAAGCTATCCCTTGGATTTCTCTTTTTCTCTCTGATCTGAACCATCTCCCTCTGCAAGGCAAAGATGTGTCTAAAACCCATTTCCTCATGAGTGATTTATAGCATTTTATATTATCATCTAACCATGCCTGTGCTGATAAAACAGTTAAGAAAGATAGTCTTCATATCACCACACCAACATCTGGGTGATATTGTAAGGCAGCCATGTGGAAATGGCCTAAAGGAAGTGGGCTTCTGAAGCCATTTCCTTGTGAGTGATTTAGGACATCACTTTACCATCCATGCTATTCTCCATCACTGAATTAAAATGCTGCCTGCCATCTTGAGTTAGCAGGAAGTTTGATGCTCCCATTGCTGTCTCTTCAGAGTAGTGGAAGCCTTACTAGGCTTCATCCTGAAATATCCAAAATGTTAGATGGAGAATCTGAAACATGGCGCTGAATTTCCTATATTCCCAAAAGTGAATTAGATTGTTTTAAGCCTCCAGTTGAAAGGAGGACCTTACAGTTTATAGATTGATAACTTAATTGTATAACATAAATTATATGAGCCATTTTTAATATGTAAAAAATTTAGTTTCTCTTTTGCTGAGGAAGACTGAACATTAAAAATCAGGAAGGAAGATGAAGTTCTATATGTCCTTAACTTCAGTCCAGCTGTTCCTAATTGTTTGGCAAATGGGAGTAAGGATTTGAGTTCTGGGAATTTTCATAGCTTCCCCACTTCTTGCTATGCTCCCTTGACTGAGAGAAACCCGGTTACACTCAAAGCTTTCCCCATTGCTATACTGAATGCTCTCCACTTATCTATAAGTCTGCAGAGAGCAACCACACCATGATATTCCCTATTGTCACTACTTATTGTACCTCTATGGTTGCTGCTAATAATAACTTGACTTTGGGTCAAGACAATGATAAAAGTACAACATCTGGACTGTAATAATCCAAATGACCATTATCTGGTAGCAAAGAGCTACAGTAAATAATGTTATTTAGTACTAACCCGCAGGTACAGAGAGCAGCTTTATATCCATTTATTCTATTAAAAAGAGGGCCCTTTTGGTGGTTAAATCAATGCCATCAGACTAGAAATTAGGAGACTGGATGTTCTAGTTTGTTTAGGCACAAAGCCAGCTAGGTAACTTTGGGCCAGCCATTCTTTTTCAGCTCTAGGAAAGAGGCAATGACAAACTGCAGGAACTAATCCAAGCAGTCATCAGGAGAAAAAAAGTTGACTCCAAGGCACAATCAATCGAACAATCAATTTATTAAAGTTTCTCTATTTGCACCTATATCCTTTTCAGCCATTCTTATTCTCAGTCTATGAGTAATGACAGACTTAAGCTGCTCTTAATGGTAACTGTGGTAAAGCCATGGTTTCCCCCTTGAGTTGTCCTTGGACAGTATATATACCCTCAAAGGGAAGTTCTGACAGGCTTGGAGTGGGAAAAATGATAATAAAGAGAAAGCAATTGAGAAAGCAATTTTCACACTGGGATAGTTTTGTGTTGATTCTACATGGCTGGACAACATCTCTTTTGGAAGGATAAAAGGTTTAATACCATCTAACATCACTTTCAAATTGTGTAAAACTTATTAACTTCTTACTCATACCAACTCAGTCGAAGGCAATGCCTTCCATAGCAAATGCAATGATGCCAAAATGGCATATGTTAAGCCAGATTCATCAGAATCTACATCCCAATGTCTGGAACAAACTTTCGAATTATTGTAGTTGTGTGATAATGTGATAATGTATGCGTTTTCATTTGCTTCCTCCAATCCTCCTATGGGGAAATAACAAAATGTACATGATAATCATGCTTCACGATTTCAGACTTGTCTCACATATAAGTTTGCAAATGTCAAGCAGAATTTGCATGATGACACATATCTATCACTGTTTGCACACATGCCCTTTGAACAATTACTAGGGCTCCCATTTTTGAGCTGTCAAAATCCAGACGACCACCAGATGGGAGGAAATAGTATTTATTCTGAAATGAAAAGATCAGTGCAGCGCATGAAGGCTGGGGACTGCAGACTTTGGGTATTAATAATACTGAGAATGAACCTCCCCTGAAAAAAATGAAAAGATTCACATATCCTGTAATTATGCACAGGGGTATTTATTTATTTCTAACCCTAATATATGCTATTACATTACCTAACCTTTCACTTTACTGCTCAGAGGACATCCAAGGCAACTGTATAATATAAGGGTCAAAGAAAGCTAAACTGTCAGTTACTTATTATCAAAAGATACCACCCTTTAAACTCATCCCTGAAGTATTTTAAACCCACAAGAAGTGATACAGTAAGAAAGAAAATACAATTCAGATGTATACACTATGGCGCCCAATTAGGAGCCTCTGTTGGCTGTTCTCTACTTTAGCGGGAATTCTGCCTTGGAAGCCAGGTACGTTTGGGAAGCAACCATTTCTGCTCCGAAAGCTGTTGGGAGACATTCGGGCTTTCTTTCTCTCTTCCCGCCGTTATCTAACCCGAATGGGACTAATAATCGACCCCGCGATCCTTTTTCCCCAGCTGCCCCTTTGCAGGTAGGCTTAGACTACCGCTTCCATCATCCTCAGCCTATTTTCCTTGGAGAAAAAGAACCGGGTGTCGGGCGCGGCTTAAAACCGCCTTCCTCTCACTCTTGCACCTTCTTTTCGGTTTCCGCCTAGCGGCTCCTTGCAAAAGATCCTCCGCGCCTGTCTGCGAAGCTTCGGGACAGCCAGATGACCGAGGGCTATCGGCCCCGGAGACTCGGTTCGCCGCGGCGGCGGCAGCAGGGAAGGGGCTCCCTCGCCTTTATTTTCGCAGCGCTAAGACGCAGGGACTGATTTGCGTCACCCTCGCGATTTGCCTTGCGAGATAAAGTTGCACAAATATTGGGAAGGGAAACGCTCCGACTCGTAAAAGATTCCTCCCCCCCTTTTTTCTCTCTCTCTCTTTCTCTCTCCGGAAAAAAGAAGGATTTCTGCTGGTTTTAAATTCCTCAAGCGCTTCTATTTTTGGCGCCCAATGTGGCAGGCGCATCCGCTCATTTAAGCCGCCTCGAAGCCGATTGAAAACAGGAGATGACCCGAGGTCCTAGCAAAGCCGGGCCCTTCCTGCCCTGACCGGCTTCTTCGCGTCAGGCGGGGCCGAGGCGATCCTTCTTCTGAGCGCAGCGCAGTTTCCTAGGCTTGCAACCGGCGGGGAGGCTTCGGAGTGGGGGGTTAGAAGGAGGCAGCGCTTTTTTCCCCTCTCCCATTCTGGGTGGGGCGGCTGGTGTGCTCGGCCCCGGTTCTCCCTCTTGGCAATCCCTGGCGCGCAGGGATTCGGCGCGCGGGGAATCCACCGCCTGGAATAACGGAGGGCGTGGGGCGAAGTCGGCTTTAGCCGCTTTTATGATCGGAATGAAAAATATTGAGTCAAGTGGCTATTTTATGAATTGGATCGTGTTCTGAATGGCGCAGCCGCGGCCTTTCATTCTTTAAAGCAAGCAAATAACCTAAGCCACCTTGGTCCTTGGAAGCTGCTTGTGAACAGGGCCCGCTTTTTGGAAACAAACGGGCTCCAAAAAGCCCCGCCGCTTCTGACCAAAAACCTCAGAATATAGCTTAAACCCGCGGAATAATCTATTGGGATGACTGAGATTTTCCGTTTATTCAATAACCAATCGAGGTGGTCAAAACGGGTCAAGATGGCGGCTGTGGTCGGAACTCCGCCTGATTTCTCTCTCTTTCTCTCTGCCTCTTTGACTGGTTTAAAAGAGCCCCCTGAAACTGAAAGCTGAAGGAGTCACTGCCAAAAGGGATCCACTTTCGAGCACTACAATCTTGGAACTCCTGCCTGCCTGCCTCCCTCTCTATATAAATGAGGCCTTTCATTTAGTCTGGTTGAAGTATTTTTTATTATTTATGGAAGTTTTCAATGCATTTTCGGATTTTACCCTACTCAGAAGGCTATTAGGAGTAGAGCAAACTATAAATATTGAGAAGGGAAGGAAAATGGGAACCCTGGTGGTTAGGCAATGTTTTAAATCCCAGGCTATGCTGGCTGCCAGCAGTTTGGCAGTTCCAGTCTCAAGGTTTATTCAGCCTTCCATATTTCACATATGAGGACTCACATTGTTGGGGGCAATATGCTGACTGTAAACCTCTTAGAGAGGGCTGTAAAGCACTGTGAAGCAGTGTATAAACCTACATGCTATTGCTATTCTTGAACATTTATGCTGCATAACTTCTTGGCCTAATTGCTTCACATTCATTAGATGACCTTAACTTGTTGGAATCTAGTCCAGTTTCGCCTCTGTCAGATTTGTTGAGATGGTATTACAGTAGAACATTTGGTGCTGTTTCAGCCTTGATGGATGACCTGTCTAACCCTAATTTAATCTAAGCAAGATGTTACCTGGACCTCACCTACCAGTCATGATGCCTTCTTCAACATTTCCCTGCCCTGAGACCCTCAGACATCTCTTATCCCCTGTTGACTGGGGATAGTGGAAAATGTAGTCCATCAGCCTTTATTTATCAAATTCATAGGGCCAACCATCCCACTAAAGGCTGCTCTGGTGCATAAAAATAGATAAAATGGCCAATATAAAAACAAGAGATAAAAATATTTAAAACCACAGTAGTATCATATAATTGATGAAGGGAGGATAAAAATCCTCTTCTTCAGCAATGGAGCCGCCTAGACACATCTTGGAGTTCTCTGGGAGCCCCAGTCTTGATACCCAGATTTTGAGGTCCTTATCATCATCCTAACATCTTTAGACCACCTAACTCAGTAAGAGCTACATGAATGTATTTAAGATTTTATTAAGGAAGCACACATGCACATACACACACACCATAAATAGATGCTTCCCCAGTGTGCTCTTCCAATTAGCTAGGAGAACATAGAGGAATCTCTCAGATCTGAGCGCTACATGCTGGGAGACTTTGTGGCCTGCTTGTGAACTTCCTAGACATTAATGTGCTGGACTGCTATAAGAACCTACCAAAGGAAATGGGCCTTCATGCTGATCCAAAAGGGCAATCAATATAAATGTATGCGATTTGAGAGGTGGAATTTGCTGGACTATCTTATAGTCACCACACACCAGGCAGATTCACTGCAGTGATGTGACTGAAGGGGAGCAAACTGCAAGGAAGATATTAAATAGTGATGCCTCATGGTCTTGCTGAAGGGAAATGTAACTCTTGTGCCAAAAAGCAAGTCAACATCAAAAGCAAATTGTGTCTTCCCTTCTCCGCTAAATGCCAAAATCTGATCAGGCAATTTGCTTCTCCGCTATAGTCATTCATGTCATAACAATTACAGTCTTGATTCATAACCACAAAACCACCAATAGCATTTATTTATTACAGTTCTACTCCGCCCTTTCCTTCAATTTACTCAAGCAAAACGGCATAATTTCTCTTTTTTAAGTGCTGAGCACCACGCCTAAGAATGGGTTTTAAGTGTGTCTGAAGCAGAAATAGCAAAAAAGTAGTTGGGATCTATTTAAATGCTGGATGCTTGGCAGGAATTTTGGCCTCCATAGGACAACTAAATGGGTTTTGAACAATTCAGATTGCTGAAAGAGAAATTTCAGGAGAAAAGCAGGAGAGGGTTTTTATGTTCACACCAACAATGCATTTCTGTATTCAACATATGCTCAGTGGCACACTATTCCTTAATGGCTAGAATATGTTCTGCCTTAGCTAGAATGTTTGCATCTGGCATCTGTTAAAGAGGTTTTTTGAGGAGAGCAATCATATGAGAGCCCCAGTTTTGGAGTTGCTATTTCTCAACTAGAGATTTAGAACGCTTTAATGCCAAGGTAATGCATACTGTACTATTTGCTTGGGTAGTGAATAAAATTTGAAGACCAAACAACTTTCCAACAGGGGGAAGGAAATCTCTGTGTCCTTCATATGTATTATTTCTTTTTAAAAAAATACTTCAGTCAGATGCAGAGGCTGAACAATTTTAGATATTAAAGAGAAAGCTTTATGGGACATATTACTAACAAAGATATCATGCCTAGGAACAAGAACAGCTGAACTCTGGGAATAAACTTTCAGAATATAGTTGCCTTAGATTTTCTGTGAGGTCCAACTAATCAAGTTTTTTTATTTTTTTCAATGGGCAGTCGAGAGTCTTCTAAATGGTTCCAGCTTGACCTCTTGTTTATTTTCATCTGAGGACCAGAGAAACACTTGACGCAGATGGAAGTTTTATTTAACTGAAGTGACAGCAGAGGGAAGGAACATTTATAAATTTGCTATCAAAGTTAATGAAAAATGAGACATATATGCTACTAAAGCTTTTGGTAGTGAAGTAGCGAAGTTTAATTATGCACCTCATAAGAAAGGAAAATATCTCCTGTCATATAATGCTGGAGAAAAATCTTCCAACTGGGTGAATGTTGCTGCTTTCTTGTTCTATGCTGGAGAAGAGAGGTGGATTGCAGTAATGCAATAGCTGTGAGCGGTAAGAGTCCACCGAGATAATAAAATTAAAAAACCACCTTGCATTTACAGATAGTTTCACCTCACAAAGAATTGCCTGGATAACAATCCCTTGCTCTCACATAAGTCATGAGGCCCATCCTTCGGTCTAACTCTTTATTGTAACTTATTTGGGAGAGGACTTCCTGTGGGTTATTTTTAGATATCCTTAAACATGTAAATGCTGAGCTGATCAAGACTATCTCCCATCCCTCCTTCCTGTATTTCTGTCTTCCTTTCTTTCTGATGGTTTCTTATCCAGAAATACTCAGACTCCCTCCCCTCATAATGCAAAGTTGCAAATCACTTTCTCTGACAAGAAAATGGTCTTTAAAACCATTCAAAGGGGAAACCAGTGGCAGAGGATCTGTTCTGGCTAAGGGGGAGAAAACAAGGGGGTAGTTTTGTCTGGCAAGCTAGAATGTGGAATCTGTTTTGAAAAAAGGAGAGACAAAACTTTATTTTCAATCCTATCTTTTCAGAGGGCATTTAATTTCGCCTGTTTGGGTGGCAGGACTCCGTCCAGACAAAACAATAATATCAGTCCACACCAAGCAGATTAATTACTGCTTTAAGTAATTAAACAGCTATCCACTTGACTTTCTATGTCATTTCCCTTGACATTTGGAACTTGACATCTCAAAATTCACTCTTTTCTTAGACAGATGCCCCTGCTAGCTTTGCTTCTCTGAGAATGATGCCGCCCATTTGGCATCTCTGAAAAAGCCCCTCTCCCTTGAAAAAGAGCTGTGAAGGAGAAACTGGGGCAAGCCTGGCAGTGCACAGTTGGACATATAGTACTGGCCTGTTCAGAAAGTTGGTGGGTGGCTCCTGTCACCAAGGATGTTAAAAAAAAGGAGGTCATAGTCTGCTTTGAAATTATTGTTTTGAAATCACTGCAGAAAATGCCGCATTTGTTGAATTTGCCCTTAAAGCTAAAGCTTCAGCTGGACATTTTTCTGCCCACCCGGATCAGAAGGAAATATCCCTGACTTTATGGCTATTTACTTTTGTAATAAGTAGAGTTGGCCCTTAATAACTTTGTTCAAACTCCTTCAAACCTATGTCTTTTTGAAAGTGAGGCTGGTTAATTCAGAAAGGGCTGTCTTTCAGATTCCTAGAAAATCATTATAATGTAGGTTGATAAATCATTTTCTTTATTATGTTTATGTCAAAACTTGGAAAGATGGATTTTTGCTTTTTCTTTCTCCCAGAATAAGTTTTCTTTTTCACATGTTCCCTCTGCCACTGTCAATTTAGCTCTTTGGAAAAAAGGTAGAAGTCACAATGGCAATCCTTTCCCTCAGCCATCAAATTTATTGAACATAGATGTCCAAAGTCACCAGAAGGTGAAATAAAGTGGGCTGGAAGGAGATTTTTGATTAGTCAATGGTGTAGATAAATCCTGGCCACTCTTCTTTCCAGAAAAGTGAATGTATATTATACAATAATTTTTCTGGGATCTGAAGTTTCACCCTGTAGGCTCGTATTCACAGATTTATAACATGTGCCAATATGAAAATAACAAATTGATTTTTATGGTATCGCAAGGATGGCTGAGGTAGGGGTTTTTTGTAGTAATTTCTGCAAAGTGGAAAATAAAATTATTGGCTTCCTGCTCATAATTCTGGACAGGACATTAGGCATACTTGTGAAAAGAGTTTAATTGCATGGAAGACTTATCTAGGTATCTTTCCTCCTTCACCAAATTCAATGGGAACTTCCTGGTGAAGATTTGTGCCCCTGCAGTTGCTAGCCTGAAGCTATTGTAAGGTTAGTGATTTTACAGTAATCTCCCCACTATCAAACTGGGAATGATTTTATGATTAGGATATTTTTTTAAAAGTTCTGAACATTCCTTTTAGATCCCCTGAAGAAGCCGACTCCATTAACCAATGGGTTTTCCTTCCTGCTGTTGAAGCAATTCACTTTATGTAAAATCCATTAGGATTGGGGGGACTGATAAGGGTTGCAAAACAAAGCACAGTCATTCAAATGGTAATTGTGAAGGGTATTTAAATCTCTTTGGTGTTCTTAAAAAAGAACCTTCTATATAGGGATGGTTCGATATTAGGAACACAGAATGTTTGGGCTTTTTTAAAAATGTCTAATGGCTGGGCAAGGCTTGCTTTATGCTTGTTCTAAATGCTGAATATAAAATCTTTGAGTAAACTTCATTTATTTCTACCTGGTCTTTAGGGCATTTACACAAATCTTGTTGAAATTAACAAGCAGAAGTAGCATGCTCATACTCAGAAATATGAATTGGATATCTAGTTATGAGGCCACTGCCCTACCCCCTGTACAAGTTTTATGTATAATTACATGGACTGTATTTATGTTTACTTCTCTTCTGTCATGTTCTCATCATATGCAAAATAAATAATAATTAAATTTAGAAATGATACATGTGGGAAAGGCAACATTGTCCACACATTCAGTTCTGGACTACAAGATTTCAACCTGATTGTTTAAAATAAACGTATAACAAAAATGATTGTTTGCTTAACATAAATTCGGCACTGTTTCCAGTTTAGAGAAGTACCCTGTTTTTCTAGTATTTCTATCTCTTTAACAAATCCTGTCTTTGTATGAGGCAATATTCCTGTGTAATGGAAATCTGGACTCAAAATATTTTGAAGCAGAAATAGTAGGTTTTGCAGAGGAAAAAGATCTAAAATTCAAAGGCAATAATTTGGGACTAATTGGACGAAATTGTGTAAACTTAGTGTTGCAGAAAATATTAAAAAGAGGGAAGGAAGCGAGTGCTGGAGCATTGAACTGGAATTAAGAAAAGTATGTTTCCTTGAAGAGCAGCACTGATTACTTTTCTGTCCCAGGGGTCCAAATTGAGGGTGGATAACCATCTAACCTATAAATATGGTAGCTCTGAGTTTCAGTAGATGATATCAAACACTTCTGGACCTCATGGGATTTATTTCTAAGGGAATCTAGTTTTTCTTCCTGATTTTTATCACAATTCCCTAGCACTTGTTTCTGTGAATGGATCAGTTTCCAAAAATCTCCTTTCACTTCTGAAAAAGAAGTCCAGATGCAGGAGGTTTATTTGCGCTATCTTTGTAGGTTCAGGCCTTGTTGCTATCCATTCACACATTTTGAAATAAAACAATCGGGATGCGTTGTTTGCACCGGCCTACGGGAATTGCCTTTCGAAACAGCCTAGCCACACATCCACTGAACTCACTGCTGTGCAACTGAAATTGCAACTCGATCCTTCAGCGACCCACGGAAGTTTCGGGCACTAGTCAGTCCCAGCCTATATCAGAGAATGAAAGGAGCTGCTTACGAAAGGTTCATCCTCCCCACAGCCCGGATCCTCCATATTCAGGAACGGAGGGGAAGGACACCGCCTCAAATCTTGTTTTTTTAAACACCCTACTCCATTAGCAAGGGCTTGGTAATTCATTTGGCAAGGGAATGCCCACTCTTTGCATCGCCCGCGAGGGTCTGCTTCTCTCCTTCCCGAAGAGAAACCTCAGCTGCCTATGAAGCTCAAATGGGACAGATCGTGAAGAATAAAGAGAGCTACATGCTCCGAATCGGGCATATCTACACCATTTCCTTCGGCAGAGAGGACCGGCGAGACCAATTAGCCAGAACCCTGCAGTTTCGAGAAAGACCCAGTTCACCGACCACAGAGCCCCGAAAAGCCGATTTTCGCTGGGTCGAGAACCGTCGCAAACTTGAGTGCTCGGCGGAGGCGTGGCTTGCTGTTCCCCCTTCTTCCTTCCTTCCTTTCTTGGCCATCCCTCTGCTGCTCTGATTGGCCGTTTCCTGGCCAATCAAATCCCAGAAGAAACTTTTCTTTTTTTCTCTCTCCGAGGTAGAAAAAAAAAAAGTCTGGAAAGCTGATTCTACTGAGGCCCGTGGGCGGGTGGGTACTTTTCATGCCCCCCCCCCTCTTTCTTTTTCCAGAGAGGGAAGTTTCTGGGGTGTGTGTGTTTAGATGTGGCTTCGCGCGCGAGATTGGGTTCTGTTTTGTGGGGGGGAGTTGTTGTTATTTTGTTTGTAGCGCCAGACTTTAGCAGCGGGTGGCTGGAGCTCTGCGTGGCCCCGTTTTGCTTCCAGCGATGCGGCCAGGCCAAGAGACATTTCTGCGTTGAGCTCTTCAGGCTGACCAGAGGAAAGGGGGCGGTTTTACTGCTGGCTGGTTTGCTGGCTGGCTGCGGGTCAGTCGATGCACACAGTTACTGAGTCTGTGGGTCCATCTGGTCAGTCGAAGGAGCTGAGACAAGAACCTGGTGGTCGCCGGATCGGCAGGATGTACACAGCCGGACTCGCTCCCTTTTATGCTTCCAACTTCAGTCTGTGGTCAGCGGCATACTGTACCCCGGCCGGTCCCGGCGCTGGCGGCTGTTTCTCCTTGGATCCCTCGGGGCTCAAGAAACCGTCTTTCTGCATCGCGGACATCTTACACGCGGCCGCAGGAGAAGCCTCTGTGGACGGCCTGCCCGGAGGAACCGCGGCTAACCTGGCCTCCCATTTAAGTGGAATCCATGCCCATGCACAGTACCACGGCGGCGCTTCCCCGCTTAGACCAACACCCATAGTGGCCCCGGACACTTCAGTCGCCTTCGCCACTAGGCTGTCGCCTCTCTCGGCTACCTACCACAACTCCCATCCTCAGCACCAGCGCTCTCCCACAGGGGGCTCCGGCGGGGGTGCACGAACCCCGGGCGGAGGGCAAAGCCGCCAGACCAACGCCAGCTCTGCAGCCACTCCCTCTAGCAAAGACTTGAAATTTGGGATTGATCGCATTTTGTCTGCCGAGTTCGACCCGAAGCTGAAGGAGAGCAATACTCTGAGAGGTTAGCTTTTTTTTGCTTTCTCCTCCCTTCTGGAGAACTGAAGTTTTGTTAAACTGTATGTGGAACAGAACGTGTGTGTGTGCCCCTTAGAATTTGAAAATAATAGTCTTCTCCAGTTCCTGCAGGTTCCTTTCACAGTCCTTTAGAATGGTCCCTTCTGTCTCTTTATTTGAAGGAAGGTTGTATGTAATCTTCCCAGTTCAACTGGAAGGTCAACTCTATGTGGCCCTGCTATGAGGCTGCGGACCTTTGCTTACAACCTGCAGGAAGGTGGGTTGAACTGGGGAAAAGAGTTTACAAAAGATCCCGTTTTGCTAATTTTCTTTCAGTTATTACTGCGTGAACCTTTTAGATTAGCTCAAAAAGATTGAAAAAAACAAAAAGCAAAGACAAATCTTTGACTATAATCAAGTGTAACTTGTAAAATCAGCCCTATCCAGAATTGGGGGAAGCAACTCAACACAGCTCTGCTGCGGTTTGCAATGTTTTTGTTGTTGCTCAATGGAACAAACAGTTGAGCAATTGGATTGCTTAAAAATGCAGAAATTTTTGGAAGAAATTCAGGCCAGTCTCCTTCCAGTGTATTTACTTGGAAGTAAGTCTCATCGATGTGAACGCTGCAGTTCTAAACTAATTGAGTGGGTGTTCTTTAGGATCACAGGGTACCTGAATTGTCCCTACATGTAGACCTGTTTTCGGACCCCCCCCAAATTGGGAATAGGACCTCCATGAGGTAAATGGGGTTTATTTCTCAGTAAGCATTTGTAGCTTTGCATTGCCCATCAATGAATATATTAATTTGTGTGTTGGAGATAAGAGCAACCAATCTATCTCCATGAGCAAAGTCAACCCATTATTCCTTATGATGGGGATATTTATGACTTAAAGGAAAATGATCTCTGATTGCACTTAATGTTAAATATCCTTGTGGATCATGAGAAATGCAAAGTGCCCAAGAAAGCTTTATTCCCCCCCACCACCACATAGACAAGCAGGCAGATAGGATAGCTGTGATTTAATTGTAAGATCACATCAAAGCTGCAAAAAAACCTTAGCTTGAATTTTTGGGTTGGCTGGCTTAAGCTCCCACAATGGTGAAAAATGCTTTCTTGGATTGAAGCCCATTGGCCCAACTTTGCTGAGCACCCATGAGCCTGGAGGATGTTTTTACCTATCAGGTAAATCAATCTGTTGGTCCCTTTGCAAGCAAATTTAGAGAGGTTCAATTGAAGAATGTGCTGAATCAAGCAAGGGGCCTACCAACAAAGGTAAATTGCCCTTTTACTTTCAGTGTGGCTATTTTACATTTGTAAAAAAAAAAAACCTAAGAAAAGCAGCTTGGGCTGTTCATAGAAATATCTTACTTTGGCTGCTCTCCCTGAAATAATGCAGGATTTGAGCCCTTCAGTCTTCCTTTGTTTTTCCACTTCCCTCCACCTATCCTTGGAGTGGAAAGGATTAGCCCAAATAGATTATCAACACTGCAGTACAAATGGCTACATTAACTGGGAAATATAACTAGGGAGAAAATATCTTATGGCCACCCTCATCCATCTGACATGTGGCATCTAAGGCCCTAAGAGGTTGTGGGTGAAGTTCTTCCCTGATTTGGGCCTACCCTGTCACCAGAAGAGTGATTTTAGCCTGTCCTGAATGGAATTGGAATTGTTTTTAGAGTTTAGTTTTGGTCTTGGATGAGGAGCACATGCTGTGAGCCTCACAGTGGCATTTGTGCAAAGAGGAGTTTGTCAGTTTCAGGTCTGTTGAGGGCCTCCAAACCTTCGAAGGTAGCCTTGAAGTCCCTCCCCCCCCCAACTTCCTTACAGGCCACCAGGGCTTGCCACCAATGGGCTATGGCAGAGGTATGTAGAGAGGGTTGGGACCTGAACCATTCTGCTAGTCTTGTAACAGAGCTCTCCTTGTTCCTGTGCCCACAGATCTGACCTCTTTATTAACCGCCAGCCGCCCAAGTGGGATTCATGTCCCCACATTACAGCCTCCGTCCGGCCAGTTCTTCACGTCTCTAGAACCCATTAACGAGACTTCTGGGGTCCTGGGACCCTTAAACACAACCCCAAGGAATTCCGTTCAGCACCAGTTTCAAGACACTTTTCCAGGTATAAAAACTCATCCTGAGCACTGATCAATCCCTATCTGCCATTCTCAAAGTGAGAGTGAACTAGTTGCCTTCCGATTTTCCCACCATCCCTAAGACAATGTGGCACTTTTCCTGGCTAAAATTTACTCCCTTTGGAAGGCACCCAATTGAGGAAAGTAGATTCATTTTTTTCCAAGGGTTTGTTTTTCCTTATTCACTTTTACTCTTGAAATAAGGGTCGTCAAAGTAAGCCTATGGAAGGCTCAGCAATTAGGATTCCTCAGCATCGGATCCCTAAACTTAAGCTCATTATTTGCTTCAGCAGAGCTTACTTCCGTGCAAATGGATCCTGGTTACGGATGGCCCCTTTGACAAGCCAAAAGACCCTCAAACTTAATCTTAAATGTGAAAAAGGAGCCAATGAAAGACTGTTTATTTGCTCCTGACTTAACGGACATCCTCTCGGGGCTATAACTTTGGAAGGCTGGGGTTGTTAACGTGGCCGAGAAATTTAGCATCATCTGGAAGATCGGGGGTTAAAGGCGCTGACTTTCAAGGAGAATCAGAGCCCTGGAATCTGTAGAGGGGAGTTAAATAGACTAGCGATCCGGCAGCATAAGGCGATCCAAAAAAAGAAGGAATTGTAGGGTCGGGCTGCGTTATTTCAGGCGCAACAGCAGCAGCGCACAGTAGTTTTGCAACCACTGAAAGACAAGATTAGTGATCCTTGACTATAGGAACGCAGCTATTCTTAGCAGCCAGCTTCTACTGGAAAGTTTCTTGGAAAGTTAGCCCCCTTGGACGGACTTTTCCTGTAAGCGGGGGCGGGGGGGATTCGACTTAGATCCACTCACGATCAGCCCCTTAAATGCCTTTCTCTTTTTTTGTTCAACCTTCCAGGTCCGTATGCCGTGCTTACGAAAGACACGCTGCCTCAGACCTACAAACGGAAACGCTCGTGGTCCCGGGCGGTTTTTTCTAATCTCCAAAGAAAAGGATTGGAGAAACGCTTTGAAATCCAGAAATATGTCACCAAACCGGACAGAAAACAATTGGCCGCCATGTTAGGGCTCACAGATGCTCAAGTAAGGATTTCCCCCTCCCCCTACTAAAAAAACTTTTGACTAATTTATCTGTAACACCAAACTCGATTGAGCATTTAGCTGTGATTTTGCTTGGCCGTCTATTATAAATCCCATCCTTCCACAGGCCGTTATTTGTTAAAGCTTAAATGCTAATTATTTAAAGCAAAGGAAATCTGTCACCTTAGCAAAGAAATAAAACCCACATTCCCCTATATTTAATAGGTAGCAAATAGACTTGCCCACTTCACCTTTCATGCGCAACACCCACATCATTAGTGCCTTGTGGTATCCCGATTTCTTACCCACTGAACAAACAAATGTTTCCAGAGGAGGAACTACCATACAGTGGTTCTACAGTAGTATCTTCCTGAAGCTGTTTTCATTATTCCTTGGTTTATTCCAAAATAATTTCTACTGGTGGGATGTGCACAACAGTCTCACTACCATAGTATTATTTCAGTTAGGCTGGCAGAACACATGAAGCTGGGCAGCTAAATCATCAGGCCACATTTGCACATCACAGTAAGTTATTAAAAAAACAGTAAATTGAAATCAAATGTAGCAGGTTAATGGTGTTATGCAACTGCAGCTCCTAAGATTTTGCCTGATTTGGTTAAGAGTCATGAGTGAATCAGTCACCGATGCTTGAATTCAGGAAACTGGATGTAAAACGGAGTTTTTATATACCTGTTAATGCCCTCCTTCATATTTGTCCACATTCAGAGAAGCTGAAACGCTGCCTCTCAAATTTGTCATCTAACCCATCTGCATGCTCTTACTGAACAGAGTGTATGTTTGCGCAACAGCCTTAATCACATCAGTTACTAATCAAGCAACTATTGGCCAATATGTTAAACCTAATTTTAACATTGATTAGATTTTGTGGGTCTGGAATGGTGTACATGATGGAATGTTGCATAACCTAACTACTTTATGGTTCAATGTATTGTGGAGCCAAAAATAAAGATTAATTAATAAGCTGTTAAACTGGGTAGATCTTGTTTGTAGAAGGTGATTGAAGTGGACAGTGTTTTATGTGTGGGAGAGGCGCCTGCAGGGCAGAAAAGAACAACTTAACCGCCCCTCCCCCATCAACCTCTGGGTGCAACATAAGCAATTTGTTTCTACATGGCTTCGTCCTGAGTAAGGCAAGGCAGTAAATAACATGTCTAGCGGGACTATAAATTAGGTCCCAGATTGATCTGTCATTACAGCTGAAGTGTTTATTTTGGCTGCTAGCAGGGAAATGCCAGCAAAAAAGAAGGGACAACTGGCTGAGAAGAAACAAAAAATAGTGACAACTGCCATTGACTCCAGCCTAATCCTGTGGAACTGAGTCCACAATTCAATCCTGAGCTTCATGTTTTTTTCTTCTATTGATATAGTGGGGGTGGGGTGGGGTGGTGGAATTGGACAAATGCACGTTTTCTCCCTCCCTCACCAGTGTTTTCAATCGAAGTGAGTGAAAAGGGATCCTTGTTTTCTTTCCATTCATTCACAAATGCCCTTTTTGGGTGAGTGTGGGCTAAATTTTATAAACTGGGAAGTCTGTCTTTTGAGGAAGGAAAATTTCTGAGCACTTTCTCTAACTAATGTGTAAACTGTAGGAAAATGCCAGTGCTACCCTCCTAGCAACCCTGTAGATTCAAAAGACATTCTGAAAAGGTGATTCTTACCATATACAAACCTTGATTTGTCATCCAGATTCTATCATATCACAGACATGGGGAAACCTGTGAATGTGTAGAAATGGCTGGCTGAACTACAGTTCCCAGCAATTCCAGCCAGGGTAGTCAATAGTGGTGGATATTGGAGGTTCCTGTAAAGTAAAGGTGGGGTGGGTGTAGAATAATATTTATGAAATAACATATAATCATAGAAAATATTCTATAGTTTTTACTTATTTTAGTATCTTTTCTTTGGACAAACATACAAACATATTGTACCCTATTTGTAAAAAGAAAAATGTCTGGAAAGCAGGCACATTTTTAAATTTCCTGAAGTCACTTGAATTGTTCAATTGTGCAATGTTACAAATGGCTTCTGAGAAATAATTTCCACTGAATTCACCAGATTTTCTCCATGATAAATAGATATTGCTTTAATCACTTTCTTTGAAAACCAAGTTGACAACTTTAACCTGATCTCTCCATTTGTTTTAGAATCAGTGTTAAAAGTTGTTACCAAGCTATATATGCATGTATACCATCAAGATGGCCTATCTTGGAATCATTTTCAATGGCAACTTTTTTATAGGAACAAAATTTAAAAAAAATGTAGTGACAGAAGTGACAGGACAATTATAAAGGCAGATTCATAACCAATATCAATGTTATTTTGTTTTAAAATATTTAAATATCTTTAAAATGTAGGTATAAATGGGATTAGCTGTTATCCGTATAATATATCCTCACCCCTTCAGTTTACATATACTTGGTCCTCCTGTTGGAAGTAGAAAGGAACTCCAGCCGTGGAATAAAATTAGGCTGAGGCACATTCCCTGCTACTTTCCAGAACTAAAAAGCCTGGGCTGTTTGATTAACATTCCAGCCTCAATCACCTGTAGACCACCCATATTTTAACAATAAAAAAATGGAGTGAAGAAAGAACTAAGAAAGAAAAGTAGACTTTGTAAATTTTAATGTATAAAATGCAGACAAATTAAATGCAGAGTTGTACAAATTAAAGAATTTATATCATTTTGTTGTAGCCCGTGAGCAGAGGAAGACCTGATTTGTCTGTCTGTCTTTCTGTCTCTGCCCCCCCCCCCCCCAACTCAGTTTTGTTAGGAAGTAAAAATCTAAACCAGGGACTTTGCCTGCAAATATTTCTGCAGGAAAATGCTGGACTCGCTCTTAGAAACAGCAGGATTAAGAATTGGTGAAGTACTTATGATGGGAAGGAAAAAATTGGGAGCTCAGCAATTTCATTCTCCCATTGAGAAATGATTTTTTAAAAAGTCCAAGGCATTTTCCTTTCCTCTCTTCTGCTTTTTTTCCCTCCACTAATGTCACCGACCTTGATAATGCCAGTGCAAGGAAAGCCAAAATAATGAATGGGCACTTCTGATTCAGCTTTACCCAATTCCCTTTATTATCATGCATGACAAAG
>JAPKID020000283.1:0-19541 GCA_026931265.2 Tropidonophis doriae | reverse complement strand
TGTTCCAGCAAGGCTATTCTTATGTTCTTATGTTCTTTTAGTCCTGAGCAGAGACTGAAATGTGTAAGAAACAAGAGCTCTATAGTGATGGCCATTTGTGGAAGGCTACCAGACTCACATTGTTCACTTTCCTTTTGCCTTGAGAAAGCAAGTATGAGTTCCCATAAAAATCTATGCTTTTAGCTGACCTATTTATTTGTGAATTAATTTCCAGAGGGATCTCCTGATTGCCCTTCAGTACTATGTATTTTATGGGCAGTAACTACTCTGTAATACTAAATGCTCGCTGTAAAGGAAGAGTTTAAATTATATTAAAATAAATATTCATAGAATATCCGTAAAAGTAACAAATAGTTGATTAACACTTTTCTTAAAAAAAATTCAAAGAACAAGCAACAGCCATTAATTACCGTCTCATAGCAAACTGCTCCTGCAAAATGTCTGACGATGAATCCCTCATCATCACGAATATTTCGATGAACAGCCAATTTTGACTTTCTGGGTATCTGAGGTGAAAAAAAAATAATTTAAGATATATACAGATGTAAAAAAAATGCTGCAAGAACTCACAACAAACACCAATGAGGTTTAAAGAAAATTTTATTGTGAAGAAAATCCAGCAGCAAGGTCATCCTGTGACAATATGCTGGTTAAAACGGTCTCAATTGGCTCTTAGTTAATATTGTTAAATCGCACTAGCTTGAATACATAAAAAGGAGTCTTAAGAGCTTTAAAGTACATCTTAACAAACAGATCAGGTATGTGGAATAAGGCAGATCTTCTAATAACCTGATCTCTGGCAGTTTAGGCTCTAAGCATTAAAAAGATAAGAAACTTAACTGAATTTAGAAATAAGTCACTGGAATTAATTCAAAATCAACTGTACCGCGATCTACCCAAGTTACCAGTTTGCACCCACATTTTAGACCACATATAACTTCTGGTGAATCTTTTGAAAGCAACCCCACTGAGCACCATCTTTGAATGGGACATATGTAATAAATAATGATAACTATATTGCAATCATAATTGCTGTTTCCTGCCATTTTTTGGGAGGTGGGATACAAAGATCCTAAAGGATCACATCTAGCTCACTTTAAAAAAACCTCTTAATTCCACCTAATCCACAAAGGATTTTGCAGTTTGTATTCAATGATGACATTTTTAGACATAAAGGTGTAGGGTCTCTCAATGCTTGCTCACAGCCTTTTCAAATAAAGATTTATTTATTACTGATCCATTTCTATCCTGTTTGGTCTACCAGCTCAGCACAGCTCATGTGGGAATCTCCCTTTATTTAAATGCCACAATAGCTCTCTGTGTTAGACTAGACTGAGAGAGAACGGCTAGCTAAAAGTCATCCCCACAAGGGTAGACTTGAGCCTCAAACTCCTCCTTTAATCACTACAGGTCTAAATATTCAAATATGTTTTCCTATAGACATTCAGAGAAAAGTTCTATCTCAAATATTTATCACTGGAAAGAATGTCATACAGGCTCCAAATTCTTTTTCTCCTTTTCCTTTAGACTGATTTTCCACCTCTTTTCCAGGGATTCAAGATTGAAGGAATTCCTCTTTGTTTTATTCTCCCCTCCCCTCCCCCGCCCTGCAAAAAAAGTGAGGAAGATTGGACTGGCCCAAAATAACTTATAGTGTTTCCATTATTGAAGATGGATTTCTATGTGGTTATTACCAGTCCTAGTCCAACACCTAAACCAGTGCTTTTCAACCTTGACAACTCCAGGAGTTGAAGTCCACATGTCATAAAGTTATCAAGTTAAAAAAAACCCACTGATCTAAACTATGGTGTTATTCCTGAAATATGATTGAAATATGCCAATCTAGACTTTAATACAACATGATTGGCATCAAACCCTTGTGCCACATGGATAGGTAGAAAGGTGTCTAAATAACTTGTCAAAAATTGTATTTTAGGAACTGTAGCAATGAATGCCACAAAGCAAGTAATTTCATAACTAGAGTGGCATGGTCATCAAGAACTCACAAAATTCTTTATTCCAGGGACTTCGCCAAACTGAACTGACTTTCCACTTTCACTGTCTCCCTACCATAGTCATCTTCTCTGTTAGCGAAGGGTAGCCATCTGGTTTTGAAACAAGTATTTGCTTTTGTGTGAATGCTCTTGTTGCACTTATCTTTATCTCCTTAAAGAAAACATAGCGTTTTTCTGGGTTCACATGGTAGCCATGCAATCTTTGGAAAGTGTGCATCTGAGTTAAAAGGAAGCTGATAGAATGCAATAAGGAAAGAAGCCAATCTCAGGCAAACAATTGTTTATATAAGGTGATTCATCTGGGCAATCAACCAATCTAAATTCAAAAAATAAACCTACTGATAGCCTGAAATGTTGTTTTTGTTTCTGATGAACCACTGAAGCAAAATGTTGATCGCTTGGCTGTGGAAGACGATTTTCTTCATCCAAAATATCAAGGATTCCTACCAATTTTCCTTCAATCAAATCTGTTTGAATGATTAAAAAAACATAGGCTATTTCATAAATAATATGCAATGATAAAAACCTAACTTAACCAAATAAGAAAATACTTGCATGTTTCCTATTAAGGTGATACTTTCTATAGCCCATAGAAATTTCATACTCACAAGAGAGATGCGGTATGACTATTTAAAATTAAATAATTTAAAATGCGAATGATTGCAAGTTATCGGAGTGGCTGCAGTTTAAACAAAATTCTCATCTGCACTAATATACTGTTATGATTCAATACCCATGTTTCTACTGTTATTCAGACAGGAGATACTTACAAATATGCATTAAAAGAACAAAAATATGGTAAAATCAAATACAGAAATGCTTTGTATAAACATTTTGCAAATATACTAGAACAAAAGTAATAACGAAATACATCCATGTTAATAGCAAGGTTATTATTTGAATGAACAACAATTTAAATTAATAATAAAATATCATTAACTCTTCCCCCCTACACATTGTGGCTGGGGCAATACATATATTCACATCCACAGTATCCAGAACAATGGACTCACTAAACTCCTTGGTCCAGGAAAAAGCCAAGAATTAATTCCATGAGTCCAACTGTATTTCCAGAAGACATTCAAGATGTTGGTGGCCACCTATAAAGCTCTTTCTGACACAGGGCCAACAGTCTTACAGATTGTCTGTAAGACTACTTCACTTTGGTTGAAACCTGTTGCACCAAATGCAAAAGGAAGATATATGCTCCAGAATAAGAAGCAAAGTTGAGAGGTAGATTACCTATGAAATGTTGCTGTAAATTTTCATGGTTTATTCTCAGAACTTTTTTTTAATGTTTTGTTGATTTTTTTTCCTAGGATTTTTTAAATGTTTTGTTAGCTGCCCAAGGACATATCTGCAGGATGTGTAGCCATCAATCAGTGGAACATGTCTGCCTCCAAAATGAATGCTCTGTGAATGCTCCAACATGGATGTTTTAAAGAAGATGTTGGATAACCATTTGTCTGAAATGGTGTAGGGTTTCCTACCTAGGCAGGGGGTTGAACTAGAAGGCCTCCAAGATCCCTTCCAACTCTGTTATTCTATATTTTATATAATGTATGGCCATATCAGTGTAGTTAATTATTAAATAATATGAAAAACAATCCATTTTAGAAGGCTATCAGGGGCAGGGACATCCACAGTTCAAACAGATATTTTGTTCCACAGAGCAGGCACAGAAAGGGGGAAGGCAAACCTCTCAGATTCCACTAAATAACACCAATCTTGAACTTGACACTTACTGCCACAAAATGTATGTTTTGGAAGGTCTGGGGGAAGGACCATGGGAAATACAGCTGGGGCTACAGGTAGAAAGTCATAAAAAGTACCCTTTTTTCGGCTTTCTACCTGAAAGAGCATCAAGTTAACAAAGCAAGTGAGCCTTCCAGTTCACTTCTCTTCATGTAAACATGACTTTTAAGCCTGTGAAAATATGGCTTGTCCCAATACCCAGTGTTTAATACACTCTAAAATGAACTCTCTATTACTGAGATTAATGGTCCAGGCTAATTAACCAGCTTCATATTTTGGTCTGGTGGAACCCAAAGCGTTTTAGTGGGAAGACTCAAGTTGAATATACAAATGTTTCCATCCAACTTAAAAAATACTGTTCTACACGTTCTCTTCCCTAATCATTCTAGTCACAAATGTATTTTTCTTTCAAAGTAATTTAACCTGGGGGAAGGTACCATTTCCCCAAGTCATTGTACTTAATTGTTTTAAAGAAGGAGGAAAAAAACCAAACTAGATATAGTTCTGCCTACTTTTAACAGAAGCCATAATCAATAGAGCTTTTGCATATAAACCTTATCCCAGTACTCAACCTACAACATACCTATACAATCCTGGTTATCCACATAATGTACTTCATTAACACCCAAACCTTCTTTTTGATAAAGTTCTTGTTCCTGTAAGAAAAACAGAATTGTAATAGCCTGTCTGATCATACCACCTACGATGGGGTTAAGCACCCATGCCTGAGATGTCAGATTCCATTAATGGCACTGCTATTCTTCTGACTCAATGTGACTTATTTCCAATGAAGCTGATCCCACTCAAAAAGAACTTGTCATTCTGATGCTGTAATGAGGTATTTTAGTGTGATAAGCACTTTGACTTTGGGAACATAAAACTCCCAAACTGAAATAGCTGCAACTTGTTATGAAAAACTCAAGCTTATTTTTTTAAGTCCATATCTGTGCCAAAGAAAGAAATGATCTGAAATCATTATTTTCCCATGTTTCTTATTTTTTCTTTTGGGACTTCTACCTTCTCTCTTTCTTGTTTTTTTTTCTTTTTCGTATCTTTTTTTCTTTATTTTTTTTCTCATCTGCTTATTTTTCTAATATTGTGTTTTTGAAAATCCATAATGAAAAAGGCTTCATATTTTTCTGAAGACACAAATATTACTGTTTATGTTTATTCTCAAATTATTAGGAATCATGAACACTCTGCCTTCAGAGGTATGAATACAGTTGATCTACTTCACTGTTAATGGTATAACAACATAACATTCCTTATTGTAGTGTGCACTAGAATACTGTCACTTTCAAATTTTCAAGGACTTTGCAAGCATGCCACATGTGCTCTAAATGTCACTGGAAAATAATGGAACCGATTTAGACATAAATCCTCAATAAGTGTTCACACAAGTGTTTTCAAGTCACCACGTAAGAAGAAAAAGAACACTGCAAGAACTGTGCTGTAAAAGACTGAAACCAGAATCAATGATTTCCAGGCTGAAGATGGCCATTATGTAAAAACACGACAGCCACTTGTCTTCAAAGCCACCCAGGATATTATGCTCTGCCAAGTATCCATAATTTAGGGAAGGAAAAAGCCAGGAGTTTTAATCCCACGACTATAAAAGTCACTTTCATCTTCTTATTACCAGGGAGAAGTCAATTGAGGCGTATTTCTTTGTCCACAACAAAGATTCTACTCTGGCCAAACTGGACCTATGAGTGTTCTGCCTAGCTGAAAAGTCATTCCAAGTTGTGAATGTCACAAGATACAGCATGTGTTTTAGTGCCAAGCCCTGGATAGAGCAGCATGCCATGTGGTATTATTCTGGAAATGACTGAAGTTTGTGAGTTTCAATGAACTAGCTGTAGGTAATATGTGGAGCAGACCAAGAGGAGAGAAAAATCAACATATAATTAGGACAGCATATCTGGTTTCTTTCCTGAACCTCCTGATAGCTTGGCATGTACTACATTACCTCTTTAAGGATCCTTTCATTAAAGAATTGCTGTAGCTTCTCATTACAGTAATTAATGCAAAACTGTTCAAAGCTGTTGTGTTCAAAGTATTCTGCAAAACAAAATGGTGAACAGCTTTAGAGGTATCATGTCATGGTCCATTGTAGCACAGTATTCCACAATCAGGCCTTCTACACTAAGATGGGCAGAAGGTAGATCTAGAGCAGGGATGTCAAACTCACATCACAGCATGTATCAGGACCTTTTACCCCTTCACTAAACCAGGTATGGGCGTGGCCAGCATGTGACGCATCCATCCTGCAGACCAGGAGTTTGACAGCCCTGATCTAGAGTGGGGTACATCTCTCAGTTTGCTGAAGGTCAAGAAGGCTTTCTGACAGCCAGTAGTTTAAATAATATGAACTCTCTATGGGGACATGATAGCAATATTCCAGTATTTGAGAGGCTGTCACAAAGAAGAGGGGTTCAATTTATTTTCAAAGCATCAGAGGGCAGGACAAGAAACAACGGATGGAAAATAATCAAGGAGAGGAGCAACCTGGAATTGAGGAGAAACCTCCTAACAGTGAGGACAATTAACCAATGGAACAGCTTGCCTTCAGATGCTCTGGGTGCTTCATCACAGGAGGTCTTTCAGAAGAGACTGGACAGTCACTTGTCTGAAATGTTATAGGATCTTCTGCTTGAGCAGGGGGCTGGACTAGAAGACCTCTAGGGTTCATTCCAGCTCTATTCTGATTCTGATTCTATTATATCACAATGATTATTTTGAAGCAAAGAGAGCTTTTGGTAACCTGGAGTGTCTGGAAAAATCACCTCTGCTTAGCAATCTGGTACATTCAACTTTTATTTTATTTTTAAACAATAGCTCTTGCCAAGTCTGAAATCAGCTGCAATATGCTCTACATAGTAGTATCTGCTACTATTGCATAGGGTGAATTGCATCCTGTCAGCTGGCAATGCTGGGAATTGCAGAACCAAGAGATCTGAAGATACTAGGGAATGAGGAAAGCTAATCAAGAACAAAATCTCTTTCTAGCAAACATGAAAATACGTGCAGCTAGAATTCACTGAATTAAATGAAAATAGTACTTTCCCCTATTTTCATATATTTGCGGGGGGGGGGGGCTTTATGAGAAGCATGAATGAATGGATTCTTTATTAGAGCTATTGGCCTTGAAATTCTACAAGGCTTAAAATGTTTAGACAATAAACAACACACAACAAAACAAAAGTAAGTGTATATACATAAGCACTGCCCTGCTGAAACAGACTCCTTGCCCATCTAGCCTAACAATCTGATTTCATGGTAGCCAACCAATAGCAGAAGGAAGCCCACTAATTTGCCAACCACTGCTAACAGTGTATAATTAGCAGGAGGCTGTTGACTGCAGACATGGAGAGAACTGGGCTGCCTATTTTGCTCACAATGTTGTTTTCAAGTGCACTCTTTTTAAAACAGATTTTTTTTAAAAAATAAAGTGGGCTTAAGAAAATATATCTAAAATATCGAGGCCTTTGTGAACGGATAAGCTTGGCTGGCTACAATGTGCACGTCAGATTCACATTTTAAGTCAAATCATTTTGGACAAAGCATTATTATTTTTATTATTATTAGATTAGTACTCCACCATTATTTGTAGATCTCAAGATATTGTACATAATGCTCCTCCGTCCTATTGCCACCACAACTACAACCCTATGTGGATGGCAGGGCTAAGGAGAATGACAGGTCCAAAGTCACCAGATGTCGAAGGTCTTCTGATTTCTAATCCTGCACTAATATTTTAATTGCTACATATGATCAGCTCTCAAATTTTGTCATTCCATGTCTGGGATTTCTTTTAGTAAGAAATTATAAACATGAAAAGCACACAGTCTGAATAGTTAAAAGGTAAAACACTTACCAAAGCCTGCAATATCCAGGACCCCAATGAAAAAAGACGACGTCTCAAATGGGAAACATTGATTTACCCTGTTGACCACATGGTCAAAGAGGTGACTATAGACAGTTTTTGCCAAAGCATCACGTGCATTATTTGCTTGTTCTACTTTTAATGGAACCCTGGAGGGGAAAAAAGTATTATAATTACTATCAATTTGTTACATATTTGTGGGGACAACAAGGAAGATTACAATAATATGGTCAAAATTTAAATAAACTAAATATTTAATAGAAACAGCATTAAGTATAACCATATGGGATTCCTGCAATAAAGGTTTTGGCAGATGACAAACTTCCTCCTAAACACCAGAAGAAAAAACAATGAAACTACAAGGGAAGAATTCCATGAGAAGCTAATGGAAGGTTTTGTCTTTATTAGACACCAACCTAAAAAAACCTTAGCAATATGTCAGAGAGCAGCAAAATTGCCATAATATTAGTCAACCAAGTTCCTGATGAAGTTATATAGTAAGCAAACAGACTAAATGACACCAAATTGTTCACCAGAGCATAATCACAATCATACAACTGGAAGTATGCTTGATACAGAGGGTAACATATTAAAGGTGTGCATATCAGATTGAATTGAGTATCCCAATCTATTTGGAAAATCAGTTTGATTCATTCTGGATGTTTGAATCAGTTCAGGCCAAATCCTACATAATGGAACTTAAATGCATTTCCATAAAACACATGCCAGGGAGTATCAAAATTCTGGATTCAAAGAGTTGAACATAGGAGAAGTCCATAAAATATAGAGGTCTGCTGGTTTTATGACCAGACTGGGCTTATGAAAAGTACCAATGCCAAACTGGCCATGCATGTCACACCATCCTTAATGACTTGAGGATACTCTAACACTGGAGTAAGAAGAAATTGGACAACCATTTGTCTGAAATCATATAGAATTTCCTGCCTGAGCAGGGAGTTGGACTAGAAGACCTCCAAGTACTCTTCCAACTCTGTTATTCTGTTCAGTAGTTGCAGAAGAACTGTGGAAAAGTATAGCTATCATTGTAAGAACTGGGCTATATGTTTATGTAAGTGGAACTTTCTCATATCCAGACTATCTGTATTGTGTGGATGTGTTTGGAGGGATGGATGGGGGAGAGACAGAAAAAGACTGTATATAAAACTTATCAAGACCACTTAGAGGGAAGAAACATGATAACTTTTTTCTTTCTCTTTTTTTAAAGTTGGTCATTTTATTTCTAGCTTCCCTGGAAATGTGGAAAAACTAAATCAAATAAATTCATCCTTTTTTATGAAAACTTAAAAATAGCAAAAAATAATGTGTTAGTCACTGTTATATCTCCTAGCATTAACACTGTTTTGCAGTAATAATGATGCTGATTTTCCTCCGCAATGCTGATTTTGCTGATTTTTCTGCAGTATTGAAACAGTATTTCAGTGCCATTTATTTAAAAGTGCCATCTATTTTCAAGGACATTTAGCTTTTTTATTTTTCAATGCCACTATTTAAAAAAAAAAAAAAACTATTTCTCTGAAACCAATTATATAAGATGAAACGTGACTTTTTAAAGAAAACATCTTTAAAATAAACCGTATGGATGCAATAGCATGTGACATTAAGACATCATTGACAAGACAGAAAATGTTTGATGCACAATCCCACAAGGATTTCAGTTCACATCTGACAGATGAGGTAAAAGTTGCACAGAGAGAAAAAGATGGAACCAGCAATATTGGAATGACATGAAAAAGAAGTAGAAAAGTTTGTGCTGAAACACTGAATCCAGAAGAGCAACTTGAAAGAGCAGGAAGAAAAAGCTGGAAAGATACACTGTCCCAAAAGAGTTTCATTGAGGCCTGAGGTAAATTTTTCCTAGATAATATTTTCAAAAGTACCTTGAAGGATCTCCAGAATGCTTCTAGGAGACCCATAAAAGATTACTGCCAAAGATCAGTTCACTTGTATTTTCAGTTCTAACAGGCTGCTGAGCCCACACTATTTGTTTTCAAACTTATATTGTTTTTGATGAGTACATTTCAGTAGTCGTCCACTTACGATCTTGTGTTTAGTGACCGTTTGACGTTACAATGGCACTGAAAAAAGTGACTTACAACTGGTCCTCACACTATGATCATTTCAGTGTCCTTACGGTCACATGATCAAAATCCAGCTGATTGGCAGTTGACTGAGAAAGTCGCAAATGGTTATCATACTATGCCAGGACTCTGCAACTATCATAAATTCAAGCCATTCGTTTAAAATTTCCACTTATTTTCAGGGTCATTTATTTACTTATTTTATTTTCAGCACCACTTATTTTTTAAAAGTCAACTACCAACAAGCAAAGACAACGGGGGAAGCCAGCTTCGCTTAACAATCATGTGATTCGGTTAACGGATAAGGTGATTCGCTTATCAACCGCAGCAAAAAAAAAAGTTGTAAAATTGGATATGAATCAATCAACCACCACCTCGTTTTGTGATGGAAGTTCTGTTCCCAATTGTGGCTGTAAGTCATGGACTACCTCTGTACAGCAATTAAGGTTTCACCGTTTGGCCGTGCCAATGAGGTCAAATTAGGTTAAATCAGTGCCTATTCAGATAATAGCGCTTCTTTCTGAATTAACCTCACTGGGGCCATGTGCTAAAGCAGGGCTGTCAAACTCCCAGCCCATGGGCCAGATGTGTCACGCACTGGCCACGCCCACACCCAGTTCAGCGAAGGGGGGCGAAAGTCCTGATATGTCATGTGACAACATGAGTTTGACACCCGTGCGCTAAAGTCACTATCTACTACGTCGAGGTGGCTCTCTTGAGAGAAAATGTAACAGTCAAAGGGCAGGCAATTAGCGTTACAAAAGGTTCAGAAAAGGCATTGCTGCTTCCTAAATCCCAGGAACTAGAGAAGCTCCAATCTGTGTTATGCTTACTTTCTTCCTCTCTGCAACAGCTGAGAGGAGTCAATATCCTAACATTTTAACGATGAGGAAACAATGCACTTAGGTGAGAGCACATTTGGTTCAACCTTTTTTTTATGCCCCAAACTAGTGCTTCCCTAGCGTTATCCTTTGTTCCTCAAAACCACTTATCAAAAAGTCCTTTAAAGCCAATGTAGGTAAAGCAAGCCAACTTAAATATCCCTATTGTAATTAGATGATGAATTCACATATCATTAACCAAAGAAAAACCATTTTTACCAAATTTTGGGTAACATACCCAAATTTGGGAAGCACTGCCCTAAACCAAAAGTAAAAGAAATCAGCAACTTGTTTTCTCTGCTCTTCCCTCCTTTTAGAATGGCAGTCTGAACTGCTTCAGTCACCTTAAACCCTGCTTACTGAAAAGCACCATCCTGTTTGAACTGATGCACTGACACAGTCTGAGGAAAGCTGAAGTCAACCCTGGGTGTGCTGTTCTCTGGGTCAGCGTGTAGAAGGCTTGTAAGGCAACCGCCAGCATTAAGAGCCAAAGGCAGGCTGTCTTCTCTAACTTGATGAACTGTATTGAAAGAGAAATTACTTATTTATTATGAAATGGTAACATGATACGATGGACCTAGTCCTCCCTCCCTATTACTGAAAATAAGAGGTCAAGGAAGTGAAAGCTCTCATTACTAGAAAATGGCTACAACTGCATTTCATTAGAGTACAAATAGCTTTAAAGCATAATCTCTTGATTTATCTTATGGTAATAGGCATTGACAGAATCTTAACTTAAAAATAGAGAGAAGGTTCTTTTCTATACTCCTCCTGGGGCATTTAAAAGCTCAGCAGTATAATCCTCAAAGTTCATGTCAATGGTCAATCTTTTAAATAAGGCATTTGACTCATTTTAATTTTACATTAAATAGTAGATAAAATTTAAAACAAGAAATATTTAAGTAGCTAAAAAGCAGTTTTATTGATACACGCAGTTAAGGAGCAACTGTAGATATCTGTTCTATGAAAATTGCCAACTGCAGAAAGTGAATGCAACCATTCAATTAACTGTTTGTACACTATTTACAGAAAAATAATCAGCATTCTCGATACAACATGGGACCCTGAAAACTTTTAGCAGTGTGTAACTGCAAGACTAGGTTCAGTTCAGTCTAACTCAGGTTTCACTGCTATTGTTTCCAATCTAAAAAGGTTTTAAATTGTGGGCTGTTTGGAAAAGAGCAAACAAAAGAATCTTAGCATGAGTTAAATACAACAGAAATTTCTGTTTTGTGTTTACTGACATGTATAATAATTATAACCAGGGAGCTCCCATTATGAGAGATGCAATTTAGACAAAGCAAGGCCCACTCATGTGACTTACAGTTGTTTCTCCTAGGCCTTGAAATTCACTTTTACAGGTTTGTTAACAAAGATTGGTAGCTAAAGATATACATGGAACATTTATCAAGAAATATGGACATTTCAAACAGGGGTCACTGCTATAAGAATGCAGCATTGGAGAAGTACATTCATTCCTCATTCTGAGTCATAGCCTGTGTTTCCCTGAAAATAAGTCCTACCCCAAAAATAAGCCCTAGTAAAGGACCCCACCCACACTGTCCCTCTATCTGGTTGATGACGTGGGGGTGAGGTGCATGCATAAAAATCAAGCTAGGGCAGGAGTGGCAGGATAGAGCTGCCCCATGCACCCGCTTACCTTAGGACCGCGACATGTATCATCACGTGGGAGGCCTGGCTGCAGCAGTCCTAAGGTAAGTGGGTAAGACATCCCCCCGAAAATAAGACCTAGTGCTTATTTTGGGGCCCCCAAAAAAATGAGACTGGGTGTTATTTTCAGGGAAACACTATAAATATACATTTTGTGAATATTTGGATCTTTCTGCAGGCTTTTTCTTCCTCATTATAGGCAAAATTCTGTAATATGTTTCTATGAGTAAAACAGACACAAGATAATTCTTGCTCCTTCTTGCAGCCCCTCTTCATTCTCAACATTTTCTCACAATGGGAATCTGGCTTTGTAAATCTGGATCCCATTTTGGTATTCTACCTGACAAAAGGGCAGCTCATTGGTTATGTGTAGCTTTCAGCTACTTCCTTCTTTCTTTTCTTTTCTTCAATTTTTCCTTTACTTTCCTTTGATTTCTTTCTTTTCCTTTTGTTTACTTTACATTAGTCCATATTATTTTTTAATTTTCTTTTTAAAAATCTTTTAATCATACAAACAAAAGCTAGAACACGATAGATAGTTAGTTATGCAAGATACAAATGCTATTGTTTTGTAGCAAGAGGTAATAAAGTAGAACACAAAGATGGAAAAAACGAAATCTGTAAGATGCACCGAAACACCATCGGCCGAATTTGGTATGCTTAAAAATATAAAACATTCTGTCACAAAATTATCACTCTTATAAGATAATGGACTCTGTGTTCCATTAAGAGTGGCTCACCATTCAGGAAGCCTGACAGCAGGATAGTCCTATAGGTTATTTGCATGTTTACAAATTATTTGCAAAAACACTCCTCGGCGTCATGCAGACTCTACTCTTAACATAAAGTTCACATTTGTTTTTTTTTTTTGCTTTTAAACTATTATTGCAACGTAGATATGGATTCAAGCTGAGCTGAGCCCCATCGCAAGGCATTTTCACTTCTACTAATACTTGACAGCTTAGTATTAACATTTAAAAAAGAAATCCTTATTATTATTATGCAAAATACATTTTCCCCTCACAAGCTTGGATGAAAGGAAACATTTTACAGAATGACAGATATAATATTACTCTGAGGGGGGAAAAACACCAATTTACTTTATGGCACAAACAGGGGAGGGGGTGGGGAAGTTTACCCTTCTTTTACACTCTCAATAATTCCAAAACAGCTCAAAGAAGATATTTTTTTACAGTTGATATTTAGAACTTTAGGTGCAAAACTCACAGTAAACCTGGGAAGAAGAGCAAGAAAGATTTGCTTTTTCTCTTGCAACTTACTTGATAACCGTCCCTTTGGTGCCCCCTGCTGTTGTCAGCATGACTCTGGTGGTTAAACTCACACGGAGATCATCCTCATCCAAACCAAGTAGTTTAGCACAGTATTCCAGAGACTGGGCAGATTTATTTTTTAGTGTACATCCACCTGAGGCAAAGAAAAAGAAAAAAGTTTACTAATATAGGTATCTGTCTGTAAGTGTGTGTGCATGTGCGTGTGTGTGTGTACGCGCACACATATGTGTATATACTTGTGTCACAACACACTGTTAAGCCCCAGTTAAGAGAGGAAGCAAATCCCAGTAAGGGTATGGCTAGCTGATGAGAGCTAAAAAGCTCGAAATAGATCTATACTAGTCTCTCTGATTTATTTATTGATCAGCTCAAAAACATAACATATATGTATATGTATTGTATATGTATGTGTGCATGTATGCATATTTCTTAAAAATTGGAATGTTCAGGCAATTTAAAAATGATCCCCGATAAAATCTGTCTAGAACAGGGGTGTCAAACTCGATTTCATTGAGGGCCGCATAAGGGTTGTGTTTGACCGGGAGGGAGGGGGCAGAGGGAGTGGAGTGTAGGAGGGGGGCAGGCCAGTTTGACATCACTCCTGTCGCAGGCGCCTGTGGTGGCCTGAGCGCTCTGCCAGCAAAAACAGGCTCCCAAGCTCCGTTTTCAGCTGCCACAACCTCCTGCAACCCTCTGCCATTGAAAACGGAGCTCAGAGGGCCGCATGAGGGAACCTGTTTTCACTGGCAGAAGCACCATGGCCCGGTCCTTCGCTGTTTCCAGGGGCGACATCGTGGGCCAAATCTAAATACCTTGGGCCTTGAGTTTTATACACCTGGTCTAAACATTGGTGCTTTCTTGCGCCATATAGGTATCATTTTAAAAAAAATGCCTGAACACTCCAATTGTTAAGAAATTATACAGAATTAATGGATACCTTCAGCACTGGCACCAAAGCTAGTGAAAAGAAACATGACCAGCATCCACTACCTTAGAGCAGGACTTTCTGCCAAGGGAAATGAAAGGTGGTAATCATCCAGGTAAAGTTGTTATAGTGTTTTGTGGTTCAGTTCCCAGCATTGTCGGGTAAGAAAGGAGCAAGTAATAAGAAAAGCCTCTGCCCAAAATACAGGAATCCACATAGAAATTTCATTAAAAACTTCCCAAAAATAACAGGGTATAACGTAAATTCAATTTAAAAGCACTCATGAAAATTTTATATTACTTCAATGCTTTCTGTTCCTATTCCTCTTAAACAGCAGAATACATTTTTAAAACATCAAGAATGGTTTCAGATAAATAATCAAGCTACACTTGATATAAGATATTCATTGATCCTCTTTGGATCCCACTGTGTTTCTTTCTATTTGTAAATCTTACACACCTACTTTCACTCTGGCCTGCCACATTGTCAAGATACCTCTATAATTCAACATGTTTCTCTTGGTTTCAATATTCACTCAGCATTTTAAATTATGTATTTGGGGTAAAATAGTAAGGAGTAAAACAAACCACAGAGGTACAATTTAGGGAACAATGTTTCTTCAACCCACACTGTGTCTTGCATGTAATAAAAGGGGAATAAACTTAGATTTCATATGATGTTGAAGACTCAAGTGCATTATTTCCTATGTTTCCTTTCTATATTCTTCTACTCCTACAGAGGTGTTTTTGTGTGTGCATGTGTGTGTGTATTACAATTACTTTGCAGTTACATTATCTGTTGCTTCTTAATTTCTTCTACAGTAATTGCAGTTTCATTCAGTTTTTCTTTGTATATTGCCTTAGTACTTTTAGTACAGGGTGAATGATCAATTGAATAAATCATAATCATCCTGGCATCATACAGGAGGCTTGCTCTTGATCCATTGCAGTAATTTTATTTGTCTTAATTTCTCCAAGGAATTAAAAATAATAATTTTCGCCTTTTTAATTACATATACTTTTTCCCAGCTTAGGGGAAAGAACAGTGTGAAGGTATCCTAGCCAATGAGAGAATTAGCATGCCTTATTGCAAATAGTTTTAAAAATTATTTTCAAATATAAAGTTTTTAAATGTTTGCTAGGAAATAAACTCTTAATTTCAGAATTAATTGGCAGCAATTTCTGCATTACTTTTTTAGTGAAGTAAAAACAAGGATTATGTGCCATCAAATCAGCAAAACCATCTAACCAGATGTGCTGCCAGCTTCTTCAAAATCAATATTCCCCAGATGTAAAACACCAGCAACCACTCGGAAGAGGTCCAGCTTCTCTTCGTCATTAAGCCCAATCTTCTTCATTGCGGTGCACATTCTGTTAAAATCTCCATGGTCATCTAGCAGGGGGTCCTTCAGGGAACCTGATTTTTGGTACTAATAAACAAGATGTACGCTAAATAAATGCAAAGGGACAAGGAATCATACTTCTACTGATTAATAGCGAGTCAAAATAAACAGAAGAGGACATGAAGAACAGAATTTTAAATTATGTTTAAAATCTCAGGATTTTTATACAAGATGGGGAATCTATCCAGAAACAAAAGAAAAAACAAAAACAGGGAGATCTAGGATGAATGTGAGGAACAAAGTATGTCCCAAACTTAGCAAGAAGGAATCATCCAAGAAGAATCTACTGCACTGCTAACACATGGGCAGAAACATGAGCTAATGCAAAATCAAAATGGGTGGAGAGCTGCAAATTCATCCCAGATCTCCCTGGTTGTTGTTATTTTTTTTTGTTGTTGTTTCTGGATAAGATTCCCCATCTTGTCTAAAAATCCTGAGATTTTAAGCAGAATTTAACATTCTGTTCTTCATGTCCTCGTCTGTTTACTTTGGCTCGCTTTCACTTCATAAAAATACTACTGAATCTACTTGCATACATAATATCCTCAGTCCAAGTGCTTTGGGTCACAGGTAGTTCCTGAAGCCTGCAGGTAAAGTGCTCTGAACAATTGTTACTCACACAATAAATGAAGATAATGCATTTGACTGGAACATAGAAAACTTCATGTAACTCAGCTCTTCCATTGCCTGACAGAGAAATGGACTTTTCCTACCAGGAGAGTTTGAATATAAATTGAGGGTGTGCTTTTGATGCTCTGGCTCCATTAAAGCATCATTTTGGAGAGAAAATCCTTTACTTGAGGCCAGGAATGGATACAGCGAATGAAATACGAGATCACAACATTTGAAAGATTACAGTAAGTAATGATTCTTGGAAACAGAACCAAGCATTCATTTCAGCATGATGGCATTTATTTACCAAAGTTTATATTTTATAAACATACCAGCAGTTTTGATTATTTATCTATTTAATTTCAAACAGAACACATTATTATCAACTCAAGGTACTAAAGATTCTAACTAAAAATCAATCTAATACATGCACACAGAGAGCATGCTTAAAATAATTGTTCGTCTTAAATAATATGCAGAAAAGCCCGTGAAATCCCAAACAAAACTGTTCCAAGAATATGAGGAAAAAAAGACTACCGTGCATCTACTAAACTCACACCACACAATAATTTAAATCCCAGATTATACAAAATGATCACCTCATCTTCCTGACAGGAAAGGACAAAAACAATGCAAACATTAATTGACTATTTTATTTACTATAATTAAACATGATACAAAGGGGACATAAACAAGACAATTCTCTCAGTTTAATAATAGTAAGGTTAGGACAACTGACATTACTGGAAATCAATTATAATTATTCTCTTCTCCTCTATAATACTAACTAGAACTGCTCCTTCCCCCAATTCCAATACCATCCCAATCCTCTGAGATATAAAAAGGGAGAAGAATGGAAAAAAGAATTACCCAAAGCTCAGAAATTCTGGATACCTATCTACCAAATAGATATTGTGTTCAATTGGCACAATTGTATCAATTTGAAAGCACTTGAGGCTCTTTTACAGCTAAGCAGGTGTTCCTTTCGCTTAGGGACCAAATCAGTTATATAAAAGAGGCATCTTTCAATTCACCAAGCTGAAGCTCGCTTCGCTTTTTAGATGACAAACCCACATTATATATATTCCCCTCTGCGGACAATAGTATGTAAAAATTCAATCAAGATGCTTTTCATTGGTTCTACCTACTTTGCAGCACTCATAAACGATGTTAATTTGACCATCTTGATTACAAAATGCTTGTTCAAATAAACTCTTAGTTAAATGGTATAGAGCCATTGCTTTACTCTCATTACAACTAAGGTAGGGAGCAGACATTTGCAAAAAGGTATTTGATCAGGTACCTGATAATTTTTGAATCTCTAAGACATATTTGCTTTATCTTTATTTTTCCTTATTTTATTAAGCATGAACCAATTCAGATCAAAACCGCTATGAATGGGGAGGGCAGGAATTTAATAACAAAATAAACACACACATGCCTAAATTTGGGAGAAAACCATACATAGCAGGGGCTACTGTGCTTTATTCTAGATTTAAAAGTGCAAGAACAGATACACATGGTCTTGAATTTTTCTTCTTTTCTTTTTTTTTCATTTTAGCATTTTATTTTTTGTAAAATTACTGTTTGTTCATTTTTGTTAGTATGTCTGTGTGTGAGAGACAGAAAGGGAGGGAGAGAATGAGAGAGAGAGAGAATGAGAACATAATAGCTTCCTGGGAACAATCCCTAGTTGAATTGAAATATGTGTTTTAGACATTTTGGTCTATGAGTTGAATTGCTGTGTTTTAGTTTCTACAAACTAAAAAAAAAACCTCAATCATTCTGGGCACATGAACTGGGAAGGAAAAGGGGGAAGAATGGGGAATAGTTAACACCAAGATACTTCTTTGGCAACAGAATAGGTAAAAATTCCCCAGCATTCATGGCTGAGGAATGGAAGAAAGGATTGAGAGGGGAGGGGAGATATTCCATTCTGAGCACTGAGAGGAGGGGAGGGGAAGATGGAGGACAAGATATGGGAAGAGCAGCTTCACCTTATTTGCCCTGTGAGCTCTCCATATTTTGTTTCATCGGAAAATCAAAACATCTCATATGTCCTTATTTCTTCCAGAGCAAGGCTGATATCAAACAGTTCAGCACAACCTCTGGACTACAATGTTTTGTTTCAAGTCACAAGCAAAACATTTTCCATTTGGTCTATATGTCATTGTGCATTGAATTAAAAATTCAATGGGTTTTTTAATTATGATTGTTTTGTTTTTTTAAAGAACTCGGATACCAATTTGGCTACAAGTGACAAAATCCCATAAATCAATCCAGCTAAATATTCATCAAGTTCAAATTGTTAAGAAAAGGGTCTGATTACAGATCCTTTGACCATGGTATGGATACTTGTAGAAATCCACCCTATTAACAGATGCTGGGTGACAGTTTTGACAGCGCCAGTCTCCTGTTGCAATGCCGAGCGGTTAGCGCTTGAAAAAAGTTGCATAAACCAGATTTTAGGCAGATGCATGATGTTACCAACAACTGCCCTAATGAAGGTTCATATTTTAATGTAAGACGGGAACATTTGAAATAGGAATCTTACCTCAGGACTTTTGCGATTCTGTAAAATCTGCTTATCAGTTTCTTTAGTAGCAAAGTAGCGAGTGCACCCACGATTTAAATACTGTTGTAAGACAAAAGAGTTCACCAGTCAATCAAAAGCTCAGCAAAAGTGATGCTCAATATCAGGCTCTAGTAGCAGAACTGCCCCTTGCTTTCTTTTTCTCAAGTCTCCTCTGGGAGCTGATATCTATAGAGCTTTACATTGCTAAGGTTCAGAAACACTGTTCTACGCACTCAAATTCAGATTCAAACACTTACCCTGTTTCCCTGAAAATAAGTGCATGTGCTAAAATAAGCCCTACCCCGAAAATAAGCCCTCTCAAAAAATATTGCAACACAGCAGCAGCCATGAGGTGACCATGCTCACCTCAAAAATAATAAGGCCTCCCCGAAAATAAGCCCAAGTGCTTATTTCACATGTGAAAATAA
>JAPKID020000282.1:0-19566 GCA_026931265.2 Tropidonophis doriae | reverse complement strand
CAGAGACGAAGATGAGATCCAGTGTGTGTCCACCCTCGTGTGTAGGGTCCTGAATTAATTGGGTCAGGTCCATGGCCATCATGGAGGCCATGAACTCCCGGGCTATCTCCGAGGTCTCACCCGCCGATGGCAAGTTGAAATTCCCCATGACCATCAGTCTGGGGGTCTCAACTGCCATCTCGGCAATCACCTCAGATTTTATAACCTCATAATCTTAATATGTCTGTAACTGCTGTGTAATCTAGAATATGGTTTGGGATTTTGCATTTTATATTTATTTTTTGTGGATATTTGAAGAGGTTTTTAATGCTATAAATTGACCTAATTACGTAATAGGAACAAAAAAACCTCCATAAATTAAATAAAACAACAAATAGGTTAATAACTCTTCCTTGGTCTTCACTGTTTTCATCTCACATTCATCTTGTAGAACTATTAAAAAGATTCTTGAACGGGAGTTTGTGAATGTAATGATAATTATAAATATCCATAATAAAAATCCATAACAGAAATCATTAAACTAAAAACATGATTATAAATAGTCTTCAATAAGTGTAGAGTTATGTTGAATGCCACTCTGTGTTAAGGATATAGCACAGTGGTTAGAATTCAGTAATGCAGGCAAACTCTGCCCATAAACTGAAGTTCGATCCTAATAGGGTCAGGGTTATCTAAGCCTTCCATCCTTCCAAGGTCAGTAATATCAGGACTCAGATTGTTGAGGGCAATATCCTGATATTGTAAACTGGTCAGAGAGTGCTATAAAAACATATGGAGCAGCATAGAAGTGCTATGATTGCTATATATTGATTATTCCCATGTAGTTTTTATTTTTTTATATACAAGTAGTATATTTTGACCACCAAAAAAGGTAAACAAATAAAGTAATATGGAATTATTTTCTGTAGGTAGGGGGAAAAACCAGTTATTCTCCTCTTTTCCTTATTGAAAATATTATTTGTTTTCCTTTGGATCACATTTCTTTAAAATTCTGCATTTACTTCATCAATAATCATGAAGATGGCTTGGAAAACAGAGTTAGCACACAAATGTTGCAGCCAGAATATTAAGTGGAATTGCTAAAGAATAACAGTTGTCCTTGAAGGCTTCATTAACTGCTTATGTTGGCATTAATGTGTAAAGCCTTCAACAGCCACAGGAGTTAAGGGCTTCCATTGAGGTGATTAGTAAAAAGATATTCAGATTATACTTTTATTATAGCATTCTCTGTCAAGAGAAATACATCTGATCCTCAAAGTTCTGAATAACAAGGGTTCTAAGACTGCCTTTCAAATTAATTTTGCCTCAACTGAGTCTGAGTTAGGGTGGGAGTTCTTTGGTACAATGAAATGGCTCCTCAAGGCATCCAGATGGGGCAAACTGACTTGGCCAGCTATTTATTTTGCAAAGCAGAACTGGCCATATTGCTGATTCAAAATGGCTCCTTCATTTGGGTGAAGTACTCTTTTAAAGATATACAGGGGTTTATAGATAACATTATATTTATATATATATTTAATGCTTTCTGAAAAATTACAAACTTTTTCTTAATATTTTACTACACCATTCAGCAGTATATGTATGCATATCATCTAGATGTAATTCACATCAAATAATTAATCTGATCTGATTCAGTGACTCAAAAATTGTTTCAAAACTTTAACTCAAAATAGCTAAACTGATTGATTGAATCTGATTTTTTTATTTGGAAAAATAGATCTTGTACATACAGAAAGGCCTGGAAGCAATCTTTTGCATTGGGCCTTCAGGCCTGCCACATTTAATGTTGTGGGAAAATGGGAGTGGGTGTGGGGTTATATGGAGTATAGGAGATATATAGTCATAATAACATTCCTTTTTCAGAGAGTCAAGGAAATCTTGCCCTGCACCTGGAGGGGTATAACTGGGAGGCATATCTAGTTGGGATGGTTCCTGATGTGATGGACATGTGGGTGCTAGACAGGGGATTGGACTTTCATTTGGATGGGGAAAGCCTGGAAGCTTTCAGATTTGGGTTGTCCAAGATGTGCCAATATGACATCTCTAATAAAATGGAAGTTTGAGGAACTTCAAGCCTCTGAATCTTCTTTCATTGGGGGTGCTACTTGGAACCTTGACAAAGGCCTTCTGAATCACTAGGTTGATCCGATTCAAAATGATTCAATTTGGAGAGTTAATTTGATATAATCATTAAATATAATTAACCTTCATATAGTTTTATCAGTATAAAAATAAATAATGACATAAACAACGATAGCAATAATGCCAATTATTGTGACAATAAATATCACATATACAATACTTTGATCCACAAAGAACATAAATGCATACATTAATAAAGGAAAAGAATAGAAAAAATAAAACAAAATATTATACTTGATAAGCAGACAATAGAGCTGTAGCATAATGTTTTGACATTTTTTACTTTTTGTCTTATCTGGCCACTTCAGTAAATTACTGAAGTATAGAAATACAACACGTTGTTAATAATTTCTGATCATAAAAATGACTAAAACAAGTGAAAGACTACCATATCCCCAAATATATAATCCATGAAGAAAATGAACAGTATTATTTCACTATAAACTGTTATGTTTTAGAAATATTATGGATTAATATTAAGATTACATGGTTGTTAATATTTTGTGATCAAAATATTTAAATATCTATCATATTTAATTATAAATGTGATAACTATGTATGTATGTATGCATTTATATGTATATGTTTGTATGTATGTATGTGTGTGTGCATATATATGTATGTATATGTGTGTGTGTATGTGTGTATACACACACATACATGCATACATACATTTTATTAGTTATTCATATCCTTGTAACTTCTACATCTCTTTTTAGTGAATTGGAAACATATTTGATAATAGGTTGTTTATATATTGTAAATCTACTTTCAGTAAGATGGAAGAAAATTTGTTGGATAATGGGTTGTTTATGAGTTACAAATCTGTTCAGTGAACTGAAAATTTGTCAGATAACAAATTGTTTATGAATCCTAAATCAATATTCAATGAATTGGAACTATGTTTGATAATGGTTTGTATATAAGTAGTAAATTTATTTCTATTGAACTAGAAACATGCTAGATAATGGGTTATTTCTAAGTAGTTAATTTGTGTCCAGTGAACTAAAACATGTTAAGCAGTGTGATGCTTGTGAGGTATAAATCTGTTTACTGAAGTGAAAAAACTGTTCAGCAAAAGGAAGCTTATGTGTCTTTAGGTTCCCATACATCATATCCTTAGATGTTTTGATGGGTATGTAGATTGTATGATTTTTTTCCTATGTGGTAAATGTCCAAATGAATAGAAAAGTAGATTGATAACATTCTATTTATTATTCTCTCTTTATCATAGACAAGACAATCCTCCTAGGCTGGCATCTGTCTTAGCAGGTGAATTTTTGCTTACTTTCTCCTATTAGGGTCTGTCTCATCAATACCAATTTTCACTCTTTTCCTTTAGTTTCTGGATCTGTATACATGAACACCTTTACAATCTCTTATATAGGCACTATAGATCCGTTTAAACATTGTATCAAGAAACAAGTGATAATGCAGTTTAAGAGAAACAAAGTACCATTCAATAAAACTGGGTAGCAGCTTGAAGATGGGAGGGGGGAGAAAACTGAGAGGGAAGGTTTACAATATTATGGGGAAGGTATTACAAAGTAAGGGGAGCAGAAATCAAAAGGGACATTGGGGAATGTAAGGATTGAATGGAGCAATGGGTTTCTAGAGGGGTGGGGAAATGTACAAGGAAACATGGAACAAGGATGATTTAACAGACAATTCCTGGATCAAGATAATAAAAAATGTCAGGTGCTGGCCAAGAATGTAGGAAGAGAATAATCCAAATTAAAATTGCTGCATAAAGCAGGTGCAATTGCTGAAAAGTCAGAGGGGGGTGTTGCTAAGTAACCTGTCCAATTGAGTTTAGGGCTGTCATATGGCTAGAAGGAATGTAAACAGGGATATCTTACAAAGGATGTAAGAAGCAGCTATTGAACCAGATGGGCAGATTTGCAATGGCCTGACGGTGTTAGAGAAAGCAGGAAGTATGATTCTGTCCCGAATTTCAGCAACAGTGACTTTCCTAAAGTGACTTTGTGACTTTATCAACAACAATGATTCACTCCAGGTCTTCTAGGTAACAGCACTTCATTGACTGTCTGAGCTTAGAAGATAAATAAATAAAGTAAATTTAAGCTAAAGCCTAAGTGTGAGAAAAACAGAGAAACACAGGTTGGACTGAAAATTGAAAAATATTCCAGGAGAAGATAATGACAAACCACTTTCATAATGTTGCTGAGAACTGCAATCTTGAGCTTCTTTATGTCTGAGCAGAGATATTTCTCATTTAAATTAAATGCAACATTTTGTGCTAACATTTTTTCGTTTATCTATTTACCTTAACACTGATGATCATCTCTATATCTATTATAGAGCAAAATAAATAAGTTAATAGATGTAAAAATTACCTTAGACATTTGTTGTTTAAGTTAGCAATAAACTCTAATCTACTGTTTTCACTTTCATGTTATTCACATTTAAAGGTATAATATGTAATAAACATGGATTCCTGATTTTACCCATTTTTTGAGCCTAAATGTAAAGGTTTCCCTCACACATATGATTTGTTGTCATTCCTGACTCTAGGGGGTAGTGTTCATGTCCATTTCAAAGCTGAAGACCCAGCACTGTCTGAAGACATCTCCATAGTTATGTGACCGGCATGACTAGATGCTGAAGGCGCACAGAACGCTGGTCCCTATTTTTCTACTTGCATTTTTACATGCTTTCGAACTGCTAGGTTGGCAGAAGCTGGGACAAGTAACAGGAGCTGACTCTGTTATGCAGTGCTAGGGACTTGAACCGCCAAACTGCCGATCTTTCTGATTGACAAGCCAGCAACTTAGCCACTGAGCCACTGCTTTTAAACTTGCTGTTGAAATTCAGATTGATTTAGGAAGTGTGCAAATTCCTTGACAAAACTATCAGATTGATGCTACACTTGGAATGAAATATTGCTTGTTGATAGCTTCTGTATTTTTCTGAATGTAGCATCAGTTTTTAAATTATTAAATGTACACATTTTTTTTAAAACTAAAAATATATTAAAGAAGAAAAATTGGTTTTCAATCCTAAAAGAAATATAATTACTTATATTGATTCTACACACATGCATATCCATCATGCTAATCCTTTTCAGGATAAAGTAATATTATACAAATTGAGGAGAGGGAGGGTAGGACAGAAGAGTGCAGATGAGGGCAGGAAAAACTATTTACTTCAACACCATGTATTATTTCATCATTTATTTCTATTCTTACAAGCATCCTTGCTTCCACCACATCTACATACCAATTGATGTATTGACTTCTGTTCTTTCAATGTCTCATCATTTTCTTTTTCAGGATCTTATCAATTACACACCATCAGTTATTTCTCAATCGTCTCCATCCTTTTAACTCATTCACCATTCTTCATGCATTTGTATTTACTGGTCACTTATTTTAAATCCATATTTATTAAATAGTCATTTATTCTTGATGTTTTATTACATATTAAGTAGCACATTCTCATAACATTAATTTTTTTACTTGTTTGTCCCGACACACTGAACTCTCATTTTCATAAAGCAAATTGGGCAACAGTCCACATTTATAACAAACATTATAACATTCTTTTGACAAACATTTATTCCTCAGAGTGGACCACATACTACTCACCAGTTTCCTAGTGGCACTTATACATCTAAAATATCAATTCATTTTCCTACCCTCAAGTAAATATTCTATCCAAGTAGAAATGTTAATCTCCTTGCTCTAGTTTTTAATTATCCCCATTTCAGGTCTTGAATAACATAACCCCTGGTTCCCCCCTCCCCCCCCCAAAAAAAAACCCTGACTCAGCTATTTTACATGAGTGTCTTCACTCTGAGAATTGCAGACTGGATCCTTGACTCTCAAACAAGCAATTGTGGGTTCAAATTCCTTTTTACCACTTTTCATCAACTTTTTAATTAATTATCTCAATATTTCACTGTAGACAGTAAAATCAATACTATACATACACACACACACACACACACAGTATATATGTTTTCGTAGATTTTCACGGGTATAGGTATATAGGTCTTGGTTTATTCGGGTCTTTTCCCATGTACGGGAATAAATATGTATGTATGTATGTATGTATGTATGTATGCATGTATGTATGTATGTTTTAGGTTTTTGAGCTGATCAATAAATAAATCAGGGAGACTAGGATAGATCTATTTCGAGCTTTTAGCTCTCATCAGCTAGCCATATCCTTACTGGGATTTGATATATATAGTCACTTTTGTACTTTGGAATAGATTTAATAAATATTTATTAATCACGTATTTGTTAATGTAGTAAGAGTCTGATTTTTTCCCTTACCACCTATTAATAGAACATAAAGTGAAATTATTATAACCTATACATTCATATTTCCTGCATGCCTAATATTTAAACAATACCATTGTATACTTTTTAACATTATTTTTATTTTATTCATAGTTAACATCAGCACTTCATTTCCCTGCGTGTATTCATCATCTATATGCCATACATTCAGATCATTTTCAGGGGAAAAAATATGAGACATCCTTTCACTTTCTATTAGTTTCAGTGACATAAATCATATTATTTTTCTTGCTTTCTTTAGCTTCATTCATTATTCCCTTTGCTGTTCATTCTAACTACATTTCAAATTGACATCTTTGATATGCCAAAGTCATCACCAGTGGCATTCAGAGCAAACTGCAGTTATGCCAATATGACAATATGTACACTGTAATGTAACCATGTAAAAATGCTGTGATCAGGTATTTGTATCCTAATGTCTGATGCAAATATGGAATAATGGAATTAGTATGATTGTTACATGATTTTATCATTTGCCTTCTTTGTCCCCTGAAGTTATGCATGTTACCATTAAAAGACTAACTGATATTGACCTCCACTCCTTATTATGGCTTTGGTAAACAAAGACTTTCACAGAATGCTTTCTAGTAAGTTAAGAAAGTGGAGACTAAGGTATTAGCCTTAGTTATATCAGTATTCCATGCAGAATTCTGTCTTGATGGTGGAAATAGTATCACATAACTTTCAAATATTTTAGCTGAAATATCAAGTTGTACCCCAGTATTTGAAAACATAAAAAGAGACAGTTAAGAAAGATGATATAGTATTGAATGACAGATTGCATGAGGAAACAAAAAAGAAAACAAAAGTAAAAGTGAGAATTAAAAATAAGATAAAGTGTAAAAATAGTAGGTAAGGGACAGGATGGCCATTGTTTCACATGGTATTTCAACATTCTTAACATCAGATTTTCAAAACTGAAATTTCTTAAGCAAAATAACTAAACATATAATTTTATTTTTAATTTTTTTAAAAAAAGAATTCCAATAGATGCTGGATACAAAATACGTCCTGATGCCTACATGGCATTTTTAAGTTTTGCTTTCAGAATTCCCTTCTCCCTCCCAATTCCCCCTATTCATCAAAAACATTTCCAAAAGTTTTCATTTAAAGAAAAGAATAGGGAACTCATGGTCTGCCAGCATGTTTACAAATGTTTCTCTTTTTATCCAGAATATTTACTTCAATGAAATAGAATAAATTTAATAATCCTATATCTTCTTTTTAAATAAAAACTTATGTCACCCAGAGTTGTAACCACTAGGTAATACACAATTGTTAGTAATTAAATAAATATAAAGAAATGCACTTCGCTGTTAAAAAGTATACTTACTTTCAAGTATAATTTTTCTACCCGTCCAATCATCTTTAATAAGTTGTATGTTTCCAAAATGTGCATCACTAAAGAAGATTCGATTAGTTCCTCTTCCTTTCTGTCTATAGTCAAAAGTCAACGCTATTATATTTTTGAAATATTCTGGATTTTCATAAGGTTGTACTGGTGAATTTACGTTTGTCTCATCTGAAAGATGTATAGCTTTTAGTATTGTTCTTCCTGAATAAAGCAAGTAGCCATCATGTCTTAAGCATGTCATACCATCCTCTGCTAAATAACCATGTGCACAAGCACAAGTTCTCTGTGCATTTCCCCGATAGAGACAAAGTTGCTGACACCCACCATTGTTTTTGGCACAAATGTTGGTTCCTACAGAGGAAAAATATATATACACTACAGTATAAAAATAAAACACATAAACATAATGTACTCATCTGCATCATGCTTAATTTTCATGTTTAATTCAATTCATATGTGAAAAAGTAAGCTAATTTAGTCTAGTAATTCAGGCACTGTTAGAAACCAGAGACAGAGTCTTATCCTGCTGTAGTCAAGAAAGCCAGCTGAGTGACTTTGGGTGAGTCACTCTCTCAGTCCAAATTACTTTAGAGTAGATCAGTACTGTTCTGTGGCATGCCAGCACCCAGTCCACACATTTGAACACACTAGCAAAGCCCCATCTGCAGAACACACAACCCCCCCTAACACTCTAGTCCACGGAAAAACCTTCTCCGTGGAACCGGTTCTTGGTGCTTATAAGGTTTGGTGCTGCTGCTTTAGAGGCCTGCTGTTGTGAGGAACATAGGAAACTAAATGACTATTGGCTATGTTTGCACTTCTTTCAATGAAAATAATACAGGCAGGATAAAAAAAAAAATCTAAATTTAAATCTAAAATGTTATTAAACTTACATTGACAGTAATAAGCTAATTTTAAGCATATTAAAGTACTGAATAGTTTTTTATTTAGAACTAGATCAGCTTCTGTTTTCTGAGTGATTTTTTTTATCTGCAGAAGCAGAAAGATAACTTTATTAATATCCTGTTCCTGTATGTATATCTACTGTTCATAAATCTATTCTTTGAGAAAGTGGAAAGTCCAAGAAGGGAATGTGAGTGAAATACTAAAATTTCCCCCATACCTTCTGCCAGCTTGCTCATTTGTTGGATCTAAATATTTGTGTGTGAAGGAAGCCTACTTATCTGTATATAAGAAGTAAAAGAACACACACACACACACACACACACACACACACTCATTGATACAATTACAATTGAACAACACATCATTTTGGCACTGTTGATATTCGTTATATGTTATATTGTGTACTATTCAGTACAGTTGCTTAATCTTCAGCATTTAAAAAAAAACATCCGTGTTCACTGAAACAATTACCATTCAATGAAAACAAAATGAACAAATTCGTTGCTGTTATTTGTGCTGTGGTGTGGGACTATTTAAAGGGGAGAAATTATAAGCACATTTTTCAGGAAAACTCAAAACTGCAGTTTTTATTCCAGTGTTTGAAGGCAGCCTAGCAACAGCAGATTCCACATTAGTTTTAAACAGATATTAAGCCAATGCACTGTTGGCAAATGATCTTTTTTTTTTTGCCAAAATGAATTTCTTATGTGTTTCAATTATGCAGGAATTAGCAGGTTAAAGTCTTTCATGACTTAAATTCATGGCTTACTGCTGAAAATTAGACAGTTGATAAAACGAAAACTGTAATACCATTTCACGACCATATTTAGTTTGACAGTGGCATGTTCCTGATTCAGGGATTTTTCAATAACTTCATCACTAAAATCTTCTAGTCAAGAATGGGAGAATTGTATGTTTGGATGATTTATTTTCCTTTTAAAAAAAAAATATTGTAACCTTTTTCTCTTTGTCTCTGCACGGAGGTTTTGTGGAACTAATATGATGAAAGCATGGAGTGTATGAAATGATATCTATGTAACTCACGTCACCTTTAATAGAAGAATTATTAATTTTTGTATGAAGCCTTGGTGCGGCCTGCACCCCTGATATGGATGCCTTCAAAATATTTCCTGTATATCCTATTTAGCCTTTTCCCAAGAAAAAATTGTAAAAACCAATAAAACTTTTTGAATAAAAAAAAGAATGGGAGAATTGTATAATTTTAAAAGACTCAGAAAACACCTAAAGAAGCATTGGATCAATTATGTCACTCATTTCAAAGGTGTACTATGTGGCAATAGGCAAGGCGTAAAGCAACTGAGGAGGCCTTCATCTTGCAGTGAGTTGGTTTAGACTGAAAATAGTGAATGACTGAATGAAAATATTAAGCATAAATAACCTTCTGAAGAATAAGCCAACTATTAAAAATGTTTTAAATTTCTCGAATACAATAATATTCTTATTTTATAAGAGCCTTTTATTGCCAAAATATAAATTGATAAAATATGGCAACTATAAATAAGTCTCAATATAAGAAAAAAAACCTTGAGTACAGATTTGACATAGAAGTAAAAAAATAATAATAATCTCATTTATATTTCTCCTGACAATTACGGGAGCATGAAGCTTCAAATAGATGCTTTGTATCTGATAAAGTGTAAAAGAACTAATTTTGCAGAACCATATTACGATGTTTTGTACAATCAACATGGTCCCATGGTAATAAAGCTGATAATTTGCTTCAATTTTGTATGTTTCAGAGCCCCTCTTACCTTTCTGCAGAATCTTAACCCTAATCTTAATCCTAACCCTGCAGACTATATCCTATGAGAAAAAGATGAAGAAAACATTCTTTGTGAAGTGCAACAGAAGAAGGGTGAGAGAAATCTTATTTTACAACACCAACCGGGATAATCCAGATTGGGTACTATGGTAATTGTGGTGATTACTCATTGTGGGAAAATCCAATAACTTGAGAGAACATTTTATGCACTATTTATGCCTCTCAACCACTTTCTAGTGATGGGAGGAGGAAAACAGCAGGTATAGAGGACTAATGCTGTAAAGTGTGACGCACAAAGCTAAATCTGGGAATCACATAGAAAAATATTTTCCTAACAATAACCACCATTCAGAACCTTCTAAAACACAATCTTCATCACATAACAACTTCTTGTGAGCTGCTTGTCTACTTGCGGGGGTGGGGGGGTTCCTATGTTTATATCTTTATTGTCTCCTAATGTACAGATTATCTTCTTCCTTTTCCTCCTCAAAAACTATGCTTACTTTTTTCCTATCCATAAGAATGTCAAAAATTGAGATTCACTAGTTTATTAAAGATTCATGGATTCTATACTATATCAATCAAAGTGATTATTTTTAATTTAAAAATTTGACAGGTAGAAGATGACTTGGCACTAATTTTCAAATTTGGGGCAAGACTTGTGTGATATTAGCAACATTTTAGGCTTCAAAAGGGTAGTAGCTACAGTAAATTGGTATTTTCTATTTATTTATTTTCTAATAGTAAAAATATGTCATAAAATTATGTTCTCTGCACGATAATCTGTCCTGGAAGTTTAGCAAACCTTTTGTTATATTCTCTTTTAGCCATTTGGAAAACGTTTCAAGACACTACTGCTGCTTTTAAACATTTTTTAAACATTTTCAGATTTGTTCACCCCTCCTGAAAAAATGATTGAATAGAGGAATCTGGAAACTTTTACAGATCATCTCTTCATTTAAACCAAATGCATATATTAATATGAAAATCTCATTATGACTTGTTTCCTGATAATTGACTATTTAAGTGCTGTAGCAGGAATGTTCCACTCCTTTCTTAACAGCTTTTCATCACTTGTCTTAATAACAAATACTCAAGACAAATTTCAACAGTCTTTAACTGGGTAAAAAAATGTTCACTATTACTATATAGACTTACCTCAGAGTAAGTGTCACTGACTATTTCAGAATAAATATGCATAGAATATTTGCCAAAAACAATGCAGCATATTTTTATCAATATATTTTTCTGTCACGCTTGCAAGAAAGTTCATGTTGTGAGTGTGCACATCAAGCATACCAGACACATACATACACACATACACTCATTTTATTAGATGGGGCTTTTCTTGCAAAATGGCCACACATCAATACTGACCAGAGTGAGTATAGTTTGATATTTTTTTTAAATAAGCTTTTCTCCTTTAATAGTGATCTTAGCTATAATGTATTACAGTTGCAGTGTGGGTGAGGGTTAGTTAGCGTTAATAAGTGTCTGTAATTTTCATATACCACAGAAACCTCACAGGAAGAAACTTTGGAGGTCCTGTTGCCTAACACCCTTCTAAGGAATACTCAAATCATCTCAGACAAACAGCTGCCCAACCCTTGCTTGACAATTTCCAATGACGGCATACCCGTAACGCCAGTAGACAGGCTTAATAGCCCTCAAAGTCAAGAATTGTCTCCTTATTCCAGTTTTGAATCTCTCACAATAAAGCTTCTACCCAATGGTTTTTGTTCTGTCTCCTGAGCACTATTGAAAATAAATCCACATTCTCTTCCTTATAACAGTCATCAAGTATTGGAAAACTACTGTGATATCTCCTCTTTGTCCTCTCTTATTTAGGCTCAAGATACTCAAGATACTTAGTTCTTTTAACTAGTATTTATTAGAAGTAACCTTCAAGCATACCATCATCTTTCGCTCTTCATTGCACTCTTTCACATTTCTCAATATCTTATTTCTTTTGTAGAGGCAAAAAGGCATAATGCTCCAGTTCTGGCCCAACCAAAGCAATAAAAGTACAGCTGTGTGAAAAGGTCCTGCATGCTTTATGACATTTTTTGGATAGATCATTGATTTTATGATATTTTATGCTAACTGCTATGCAAATATTGTTATATTTAAATAAATACTGGTGGTTTTAAGTGAAAAAAACATATGCTTTTTGCAATTTGGTGTTGTTTGGATGGGGATTGTGAATTTTCTTGCATGCTTACAATGACTATGAAAAAAGATTAACTGATGCATACCCAGTGGCATACGTGTTGCAATTATTAAGGCCGATGCTAGTGTTTTGTTAACATTTTTATTGTTTGTGGCCCTGAAAAGGACCATTTAGGTAACCAAAGATATTACTAATATGAAATTGGCCAGCCCTTATTGCTTAACACCAGGCGGCATCGCTTCAGCATAGACTGTATAAGCCTTTGCACGTGATCTTTGGTGACAATGTGGTGCCAGGCTGATAATGGATTCAATCAGCACCTGCTTGGTCTTCGGAAACTTCTTGCTTATTTTGTAACCAATCTTGGCTCACAAGTTCTCAATTGGGTTCAAATCCAGGCTGTGAGCTGGCCAATCCAAGAGTCAAACACCATGCTTCTTCATCCACTGCTGGACAGACTTGGCTCGATGACAAAGAACGTTGTCATCCTGGAAGTAAAAGTCCTTCCCTACAAGTTGCTGAGCTGAAAAAAGCATGGTCTTTTCCAGGACTTCAACATACTGCTTGGAATTCATGATTCCCTGTAAAAGGAGTAACCCCCTTCATGAAGCACAATAATGCGATGCCGCTACTCAGTACTGGTGAAAGCAAAGGCCTTCATCCTTGCCTGCAGCCAGAGCTAAATTAATTTTTTTGATGCTTTTCATGCCTATTTATAGTCAGAGAGTATGACAACATTGATTGGCTCATAGATTTAGCCTGTGTGCATTTTGATTGATCAGCCAAATCTCTCTGTTGATTGGCTACTTTTTATCCTAATATTCTCAAAAATTCAAGTTGTGTTTGTTTTAGCACGTAAACTCACTCAAAACCTTAAAAAGACTTTGGTTATAGTAATAAAAATTGTGCATCTCAATCTGACTACAGAAATTTTCATTAAAGTACTTATTTTACACGGTTTCTATGAATGAAAAGTTGATTAAACATGTAAATACATCTTAAAACTAAAAGCATGCAGGACTTTTTCACATAGCTGTAGAAAGATTACTTCCTGTGATCTCAGTCTTAGATCTACATTGATGCAGTCCAAGATTACATTGTGTATTTTGATAACTACAATGTACTGTGAATTCATGTTTAAACTATGGTCTAGTAGGACACCAAGATCCTTCTATTTCACAAGTACTACTGCTGAGCCTTGTCCTACCTATACCTGTGCATCTGATTTTGGTTTCCTACTGGTGCAAAACTGTACATTTCTTACAGTTGGCAAAATCCTGTGTTCAAGATCCTTTTGAAACCTCCTCCTGTTTTCTGAAGTGTTAAGCAATCTCCTACAGCTTTAAGTCATTTTAACTACTGCAATGCTCTCTACATGGGGCTCCCCTTGAGGTGCACTCGAGGGTTACAGTTAGTCCAGAATGCGGCCGCGCAGGTGATTATGGGTGCCTCAAGGCAATCCCACATAACGCCTCTCCTGTGCGAGCTGCACTGGCTACCTGTGGCCTTTCGGGTGTGCTTCAAGGTGCTGATGACCATCTTCAAAGTGCTCCATGGCTCGGGGCCTAGCTATATACGCGACTGCCTCCTGCTCCATACATCCCTTCGCCCGATCTGCTCCCACAGAGAGGGCCTTCTCCGGATACTCTGCTGGCGGCATCTAGGGGAAGAGCCTTCTCTGTGGCGGGCCCAGCCCTCTGGAACGACCTGCCCCCCGATCTACGCACCATCGAGGACCTCCGCCTCTTCCGCCAACGTCTTAAAACGTATTTATTCCAACAAGCTGGCCTAGCATAACCCCCGTCTCTGACTTTTATAGGGATAATTTTAAATTTTAAGGTTTTATTAGTTTTAGCACAGGGAAAACTTTAATAGTTTTTAAATTGTTGTACTTTTGTATTTTTTGTATGGTTTTTAATCATGCCTGTGCACCGCCCTGTGTCCTTTTTTAGGAGAAGGGCAGGGTATAAATTTGAAAAATAAATAAAATAAATAAATAAATGCTTAATCTCAGGTTGTGGAAAGATGTTATAGTTCTGCATCCCAGTAACTTCTGTTTGTATTTTGAAATTACAAAAATATTTTCTGTCTTGGAGAGAGAGGAAATAGAGAGTCATTTGGCCTTTTGTGAGTGTTTCTCTGTGTGAGATGTGTGTGTGATTTTGAGTCAGTGTTATTTTGAGTCAGTGTTAACTCCTGATGATTGCATGGACTAGTCTTCTGCAGTTTTCTTGGCAAGATTTTGAAAGTGATTTTCCTTTGCCTGCTACCTAGGGCTGAGAAAGAATGATTGGGCCAAGACCACTTGCATGGCTTTGGGCCTAATGTAGGCCTAGAACTCACTGTCTCCTGGTTTGTAACCTTGTTCCTGAACCACTGTACCAAGCTTGTTCTCTATCTTACATGCTAGCATTGAAATAGGTGGCAGGGAGTATGTAGGGTACACACTGTACCCTATTTTTTTCCATTAAAAGGAAGGGAAATAATCTAAATGCATTTCTTGCCTTATTTTCTACCTTTACAAGTTATTCTGATAATAAGACCTCTCTTATAATTATCCAATTGTAGCCAAACCCCCAGATTTTATAAATTTATTTCAGTACCTTACATAATGATTTCCAGATGAAATTTCTCATCATTTTTCAGTTGTGCTACAATTGAGTCAACATTTTTATTCTTCTACCCAGAATTGAACTGCATTTGTTATTTTAATTACATTTTCTAGTTTGGAGTTTTCTTTTCCAAGCGTTTCATTTTCCTACCTATGGCTATGATATTTTCTCTGAATTTCTGCATCAATTTAAAAATGCAAAGATAAAGCCATTATGATGCTGTTCCTGTAAAATACATTGATAATTTAGAAAACATGCTCTTACTCAGCAATTTTAGTTGAAAAAAATTAAATAATTTCAAAAGGTTTATGGTAGCAAGATTGTTTTTCTCTTTTGCTGGCAATGTTTAGAGATCATTTTGCTTATTAGGTAAAATATATTTAATTCTTTATTCTTTATTTATTTATTTATTTATTTTATTATTGAATACTTAATATCGAGATTAATAATGCAAAACAAAATCCGGCACTCTTGAAAAATCATTTTTATCAAACTCACACCTTATAAGGATAGTAAAGTTGTTTGATCATCCCATGATTTTACTTGCTAATTTATTTATTTATTTAATGAAAAAAATCTTGCATCATATGCCATGTTAGCTGTCCAAATTGCAAATGATGCTGTATCTTTGTTTTTACTCACCAGATTTATCTTTTCACTTACTGTCCCACATCTTGCACATAATTTTGCTCTATACTACTTAAATAATGCCACACAATCACATCTGTGTTCTGAGTTCTTTACAGTTACTTTCTGAATAGCTATGGTTCGCAGTTCTGCTTTCAGTGCTGCTGTAATACTTTCAGTAGTGCTAACATTTTCTCTCTGTGTTTTCTGATTTTCTATTAAAAATTAAATAATTTATAAACCAGTAAAAATTGAAGCAGTACAGTTGGAGTTTTAAGAAAAAACTTCACTCTAGTATAAGTAGAACCATATACACTTTCTTACATTGGAGACTATTCACCTAATATAAGATATGTTGTGAATTCAGTGCCTAATGATACTAAAAATCTAAGCCTATTTTTTCTTATACTATATTCTTATTTTTAAAGAAAAAAAATGTTAATACTCTTGGATGGTAGTATACCAGTCTAATGGGACTTTTATGCACTAGAGAAAAATCCAGCCATAAAATAACTAGTTTCTAGTTTCTGCATTTCTTTGAACCATATTCCTCAAGGACATTTGGTAAATTAAAATATTATCTTTCCTAATTTTATAGATTCAAGATACTGCAAGTCGGGGCCTGAAATTTGTTGGGATAGTGCCTCAGCATGTTTCCCGAATGAACTCCAAGAATACTAGTGCTGCAATATCTATCAGCCACAGCTCCCTAGAATTAAAAGATGACAAGAATCCATTAGATATTCCTGAAGATTTTGGTTCATTAAATCTTGAAAAGGGTAATTGCGGTGATATATGTAAAGTCCCAGCAGATGAAGAAGAATGTAGTGACCAGCAGATGAACCTTAGTGAAGATCTAGGAGGTGAACAGGTGGTCACTGAACATATTAGCTTGATCTCTTCTGGAGAACTTGCAAGGCAGCTTCAAGGTGAGTATGCAGATTCTTCTTTAAGACTATTGAAAGTAGGTTTGGGCTATGGTCTTCACTTACTGTTTCATAAATGTAATATTTTGAAGGAATGAAAAATAAATTTGCCATTCTTTTTTTTAGTAATGATGACATTATTTTCTATTTAATAGATGAATATATAGAAAATTAAAAATATTGAATTACTGGTCTGTTTTGCACATACATACGCTAATTGTTTAAGATTTGAATTCATGTATTAGACTCTCTTACTAGGAGATACTTTAGTGGTATATATTGCAATATTTTTGCAGTTATTTCTGTCTTTTTCTTTAAAGACATAAGACAGTGAAATTTCCATGAAATACATGAAATTTCCCACTATATTTTATTCCTACACGAACTATCTGAAGAGAGTTGAATGGAGAAAGTTTGGCTGGGCCAAAGTCACCAATTAAACTGTGCTCAAATATGATCTCCAAATCCTTACTTACTAAAATGATAGGAAAATCAAACAGTTTTAACTTCCCAAAGTTTTTATTGGGGGGGTGGGATAGCTATAAAAGGAAACAGCTTTTAGATTAAATGTTCTTTGCTTTTGGTGTATCTTCCACTTTCTTTATCTTTCTAGCAATATCTTTTTCTTTGCTTAAAGTAACACAGAGATGTTGGAGAAGGACTAGATCTGTGATGGCGAACTATGGCACATGGAGCCATTTGTCAGGGCACGCAAGGCGATGCCCTGTCAGCTGAATTTGCCCTTTTTTGCATGCTTTTTTCATCTTCCCCAGACTCCATAGGCTTTATAGGAGCCTGGGGAGGGTGAAAAGAGCCACTTCCGCACACACCCCAGAGACCCTCCGGAGGCTTCATGAACTCTCTTGAAACCTCTGAGCACACAAAATGATATGCTACCAAAACAAGAAGAGACATTCGATTTGCTTGGAGCATCATTTTGAGTGGTCCAGAGGCTTCAGCGACCTTCAGGAGGTTTTCCTTAAGCAAATCAGACATCACTTTCAGTTTTGGCAGCGCATCATTTGGAGTGTTCCAGAGGCTTCCCAGGCCCTCCAGAGGCTTCAGCGACCTTCAGGAGGCTTCCCTGAAGCCTCCGGAGTACTCAAAATGATGTGCCGACAAAACCAGAAGTGACGTCCGATTTGCTTGGAGTGTTAAAACAGCACTGTTTTGAGAAGCCTCCAATTGCAAGGCAATCCTGAGAAGGGGAAAGTCTTCCCTCCACAAAACAGCACTGTTTTGAGAAGCCTCCAATTGCAAGGCAATCCTGAGAAGGGGAAAGTCTTCCCTCCACAAAACAGTGCTGTTTTGAGAAGCCTCCAATTGCAAGGCAGCTCTGAGAAAAGTTCCCTCCCTCTCAATCCTGTTTTCAGATGCCAGGCTTTCCCTCCCCTTCGCCAGCGCTGTTTTGCGATCTGAGGCCAAAAGTGGGGGATGTTGCACACACATCTGCAAAGCGAGCACAGGGGTGGGGGTCGCGCGCCTATGTGAAAGGGGGGTGAGGAGTGCGGAGGGGATGTCACACAGATGTGCAGGGGAAGGGGTGTGTGGGAGAAGTATTGCATTATGGGTATTGGCACGCGAGCATGCACTACAGCGCGCGTGCGTGTGCTTTCGGCACCCATGGAAAAAAAGGTTAGCCATCACTGGTATATAACATAAATCGGCAGCACTAGAATGCATACATTCTACAATCCCTTTTGAGGATTTGACAGACTCTTCTTACAATCTCCTTAAATTATCAAGTGAGCGCCCTCATTCCCCTGTAGGAACTTTTGGGGTTTTTTTGTTGACAATTGCCAGTATCTGGTCACAGTTCTAAGTTACTTTCTGTGTTTAGAGCTGCTGTTTAAATCTTGAATTGGGTTCAATCAAAGTACTGCCATACAATACCTTTTACTAATTTGCATTATTGCCAGAACAATAGCTACCCACAACTTGAATTGATTTCTTCTGAGAAGTTAATTTATATTATTGTGCACTACAAGATTAACATTTTGATAACATTTATATTCTTTTGCCATGTACATAGCACACATAGCAATTACTCTTGAGTCAGATGTTCCAGTAAAATAAATTATCTTCAGAGAATTTATTACTTTTCAAAACAAATTAGAAATACAATACCTAGGGTTAAGAACATTTTCATTTAGGAAGGACCATGCTTTTGTTTTATTATACATTGTTTACACTGCTTTCATTCCTTGTGTGAATGCTAAGAATACTGTGAAGTAAAAATAGGAAGTATAGAAGTAGTTGATATCTACTGGTATCAAAATCTCAGGGAAAATTGCCTGACGATTCATAAGATAAATTAGCTTAAGGGTGCTCAAGTTACATATTTTAACATGTAAATTTCAGTTCTGGTTAGTCACCTTTATGGTCTGATTTTAGGCTGAGTTTATTTTTCAAAAGAGCATTACTTTTCTGTATTATTGTAAACGTATCAGGTTAAAAAAAAGTCTGTGTAACTTTTGTTTTACGTTTTTGATTTTGACTTTATTTCAGTGTCTAAATTTGAATTCAGTAAATTTATATTTCAGTTCCATACACAATCATAGTTAAAATTCATCCAATATTGGATGAAATTATATTTGAGACTAATTACTATGCATTAACACAAAGTAAGTTATTGAATTAGTACCGTATATTCCGGCGTATAAGACGACTTTTGAAACCCCAAAAAGTCAACCAAAAATCGGGGGTCGTCTTATACGC
>JAPKID020000281.1:0-19570 GCA_026931265.2 Tropidonophis doriae | reverse complement strand
TAAAGAAAAATTTTAATTGGGTGTTTTAATATATGGGTTTTTAGTACAGGGTTATGTTTTATTTAATCTAGTTTTAACCTGTTTTTGTATTTTGTATGTTTTTATTGACTCCCTGTACGCCGCCCCGAGTCCCTTTGGGGTGCGGGGTATAAATTTAATAAACTAAACTAAACTAAACTAAGTACAGAGCAGCTATATTTGGATGTTGCTGTTCTACCATCTCTGTTCCGGTTGCTGAGATACAGTGGTTTCTTTAAGATTGCCTTGGATTACTTGGACAAGTTGTTGACAAAGAAAGAAGATCTGAGGAGAGGATTGTCCCCTGGAAAGTCAGAATTCTCTCCTCGTCTCTATTTCTTTGAAGAATTCTAACAACCATAAAGGTTGTGGTTCCTATTGGATCTGAGTAAAATACAGAACCACATGCTTAACTTCCAATCAGTCTTTTTCAGTCTGCTCAAGAGATTACAACCAGAGGTGGTAATCGGTTCCAGCGAACCAGTAGCGGAATTTTTGAGTAGTTTGGAGAACCGGCAAATACCATCTCTGGCTGGCCCCACTCTTCTGCCTCCCGTTGTTCCCTGTCCTATATTCCCTGGTTTTTTTTAGCTCAGCTGATTCGCGTGGCAGAGCGGATTGCTGTGCCTCAGCTGAGCTAAACAACAACTCAGCTCACCAGCGCTAACACCAAGGGCGGTCTTTGAGAGCTGCACATGTGCACAAGGCATACATTAGGTGTGCACATGCCGCTGTCATAGAACCAGTAGGAAAAGATTTGGAATCCCACGCTGATTACAGCTCTTAGCTTTCCAGGCAGTTCTGCATTCTCAGAATATCCAGAATCTCTTAGGCAAAGAAAGACTGATAGGAAAGATGCAATTTGCAGAAAGGGGTAATTTTCTTTATGGAATAAGCAGAATAGGCGATTCTCAATCCCTGCATGTACAGAACATTCAAATTCTGCAGTGGAGTGAATGGTTGCAAGCCAGAGAATTGTGCCCCTTTTTTTCTTTGTTGCACTTCTTAAATGAAGAATTCTGTCCCAAAGTTGAGCTCAGCAAAGATTATTGCCCAAAAAATTAAGTGGAATGAGATGGAAGTAACAAAACTTCCAAACATAAATGCTTGATGAATAGCTTTAGGAAAAGGGCAAATATCCAACTGAGCAGAATTTTGATTAAGTCAGAAAGGACAGTGTAGGCAATAAAGTTTTAGACCAATAAATGGCTGTAATTACATCCAAAATGAAGAGCGATTACAAAATATGTACTCACAGTATATTCCTACAAAGTAGTACTTACATAACTGTAAGCGCATTTAAGAAGTCAAAAGCTTGACTTGATTTATTCTCCAAGATGGACCTTAAATTTTTCTACCTGCATAGACATTGTAAAAACAGCAGCAGCTCTGACAAAATAAAAAGAATCATAAAATTGACACTTGAGGACCAAACCAAAAAGGAAATAAACCCATTATCTTCAGTCTCACTATTACAGTGAGAACAGTAATAAACAGCAGCATACTAGTATGTCTAATATCACAAAACAAATTGTGAACATATCTGATCTAATTTCTTTCTACGTCCTCCCACACTAAGGCAACGAAATCTCTACTTGACTTTAAGGATAAAGATCATTGAGGATTACAATTTATCTTTAACTGGGACTCAACGCCCTCTCTGATGGCACACAAGCCATCACCCCAGTTCAGTTCTGCTGCACATGTGTGCCCATCTCCCGCTGCCAGTTGGTCTTTGGGGCTCTGCTGTGCATGCTCAGAGCAGCAGGTTGTGTGTGGGGGCCTGCATGTGCATCCACGGGCTGGTGCATGTAGGAGGCCACACGCACATTGCATTTTGGGGGTTTGTGCCCGCGCATGTGCTTTGGGCACTCAGTCCAGAAAAGGTTAGTCATCACTGTTCTAGATCAAGCACTAAAGCAGACTTCATACAGGATACTCTAGGAGTCCAAATGTTACTAGAGCATGAATTACTATAACTTGTCCAGAAAGGGATACAATAGATAAACCAACTGAAACCTCTCCCAAAGGTTCTTTTTCAAGAGGCAACTGAAGTTTCTGGTTTTTCTTTGAAGATGTTGCACTTCTCATCCAAGAAGCTTCTTCAGCTCAGAGAAGAAAAAACCAAAGAAAAACCAGAAAATCCAGTTGCCTCTTGAAAAAGCACCCTTGGGACAACCATGGCTTGGATGATTGAGAACCTCCATAGACATTCAGCTGAAACTGGTATTAGAAACTCTCAACTATTGAATTTACTTGGACCTTTTGTTACAATATTTACTTTTTGAGCATTTCAAATATATATGTTCTTTCTGAGATAATATAGTCCTATTTTGAATAGCCAGTTCCTTAGTCCAGGGGTCTCCAGGCTTTGCAACTTTAAGTCTGAAGGACTTGAGGTCCCAGAATTCTGGAACCTGAAGTCCTTCAGACTTAAAGTTGCAAAGGTTGGAGACCCCTGCTTAGTCCACTACCTGAACATGAAGATTTTAGTGGCCAGAAATAAATGATGTTTCTTTCGCTTTATGTTGTTGTTGTTGTTGTTGTTTTTTAAAGACCAATTGCACTCTTTACATGCTAGTCTTAATGGTTAGGGAAGCCTAATAGTATGGGTTCATATAAGGAGTTTGAATGATAGTGGAATTTCATCTCTTAGGTTGCAAAAAAATAAATAACTTGCATACAGATGGTTGAAGAATTTGGTAATATTGAACCTACTGTCTGCTTTGTCTGCAAATAATGTTTCCTTCCCCCTGTCACTGTGGCATTGTAATTACATATGCTGGTCAGGAGCTGAAATGTTAGCATTTTATTACATAAAATGTTAGTGATTGGCAACATCTGGGAGAGTATATAGAAGCTCCATCTGGCCTTGAAAAGATACGCTTTTCCAATCTTCATTCTAGGCCAGTAATCAGGAGCAGTTGTGGGAATAATCTATGAAGTGAATATTACGTGTTAGTTGCATGCAATGTAAATCAAGGAACATTTATTGCGATTTGGAAAAAAATTATCATAATTAGAAGGTAGCAGAACAATCATGACATGGGTGAAGTCTGCTGTTAATAATGCCAATTGTAAGAGAGGGATGCTGTATCCCAGCAGCATTGCCAAACCTGTTGTGGAAGATAAGCAGTTTCCTGAAGAAAATTGGTACAAAAATGCCTGACTCTGATCTTGGTGATAATGTATAGAGCATATGGGGCAACCTGTTGAGCTTCCCCAAACTTCAAATGCTTGAAGCTAATGGAAGATTTCCTGCTGTTCATGAATGTTGTTTAGATCTAGAAAGATAGCAGAAGTGGACTGAAAAAGAAGAGAAGAAAGAAGATAATGCACCGAAAAGCATAAAGTAAGACTAGAACAACAGAATTATGTCTTGAACATTTTTTAGGTTTTGATAATATATTTATTTCAAGCATTATGTTATGCAACAGAGATTTTTATCCTCTGATATGGCATGAAAGAGGCATTTCTTTTTTTAAAGATATTATTAGAATTGTGAATACAAAGGAAATGTCTACATTAATGACAGTAGACTAAAACAAAGACAAACTACTAAACACAAATAAAATATTGTAGGGAAATGTCTAATGACAATTTCCCCCATCCCTTCAATTTTTTTTGCCAATTGCTGTCTACCACCCACCTTATGTAGATGGAGGAAAATGTATATTCAAGAGACAAAGTAGAACTTAAAACTACTGTGCGTTATTTTGAGCATTAACAGCTTCCATACTTCTCTGTTGGGATATTTGCAGGATTGCTTCTTGATTGATCCTGTCGAACCCATCAGATCTGACAGAAGAGCATGTTACAGATCCCATCAATCAGAGTACCAGCTGATCCAGGAAGTGAGCCTTTTCAGGCATGGTGTCTGCCTCTTAGAACATCAGTTTCATGGAGATTAGGTTGACCATTTGCAAGGCCCCAAAAATATATTGCATTTGGGGGCTTAGAAATCAGATTGTCAATTAGAGCCCATGTGATGGTTGTTAATTGTGGCTTGAATAGTCTACTTTGCTGATCAATTATATACTTGATTTCTTGCTGTTTTTTGCTGCCTATATATTTTTAACTGCTTTTAGCAACCTAGAATGCCAAAATGAGATGGGTGGACATATAAATTGAATACAACACACACACAAAAATGGATTTGAAAATTACTGAAGTGATGGAAATAGGAGTTTCTTGAATCCTGTGAATGAAGATCATCAACTATCCCTACTATAAGTGGTTTACATAACATGGGAGGGATGTTTAATTGGGAAGATAGTTTAATGGCAAACAGAAAACCAACCCCCACCCCCACCCCGGATTCAATCTTATGTCTTCTAGATTAATTAAATGGGTTATTTATGCAGGATAGGGAGTTCAGATATGTGTACTGCCTACATGACTGAATTAAGCATGTTGTTCAAACAGAACCGTTGAGGAAAAAAAACATGATTTGCAGTCCTGAAGGTTTCTAAATAAACCAGCAGATGATCATTATCTGCCTTTCAGTCTGTAGAATCCCGCTGATATAAAAATGCTTTCCCTTAATTACACCTGAATTCAGTCTCGATAGCCTACCTTACCACGAAATACTCGCAGCAAAAAACAGGTTATGGGTGCTTCAGCACCAAACCAAGAATGAAAGATTGCAAAGGCGCATATTGTAGCTTTCAAATACCTTGACAGTATTTCTCAAAAATGGAAAATTACATCAAACTTGTAGATTCATGTTTGTCTCATACATAAAAATCCAACTTTAGGAAAAAGCTATAAAGCGGCTGTGTCATATGGGTTTTGTGTCCAGGCTTGCTGTTGCTGACTCAGCAGAGAAAAAAGATTAAAACAAAAATCAGGAGAAATTGTATGGCCTTGGAGCGGGTAACCTGGCTGCCTCAAGGATAGATGAGTTGTGCTATATAAGTTGTCTGAGTTGCTAACTGGAATATTGTAGGGGGATGGGGACAGTGTTCTCATTGGAAAGCCTGGTATATACTACTGGTATAAATAAGTTTTGGGGACTAAAACCTGGGGGAAACAAACCCTTGCAATTACTGGGAGACATGCTGCCAGTTACAGCTGCAAAAGCACGGAGAGAAAGCAGGGGAAGAGTGGAGGGGATGTTGTAATTTTTTGTTGGTGAATCTGCCTTTGTAAACCCGGAGAGAGAGGCATTGCTGCACAGATAGTTCTTGACTGAAGATAGCAGTAATGTTCTAGGATGATGCTGTGACCCTTCAGTAAAGGAGAATTGTATTTTCTAAGGTGAAGGAACAGTTTGACAATAATATTACGGAAGGAATTGACTTGTTGAATCATCTGTGCAAAAGGGTCTATAATTCATTTTTCTACAGTACTTTGTATTACTTTCTGCTTTTAAAGAAGTGCTTGTGAATCAGTGACTTGTATTACACATGGGTTCGCCTTCCCATCATCTGCCACGTGGTCTTTAACAATGAGTGTGCACTGTGGATGAAGGCAGAGTGCCAACTGTATGCTGACATCGGTAACATGATTTAACCAGACAGAAAAGGAGGTGTTCTATATATTCTGCAAATCCATTTATGCTTTTTAAAAGCATGCCACCAAGCTTTCGTTTTAGTTCTCTATTGGGTAACAAATGCAGCAGGAAAAAAAACCCTAGAGAATAAAATGGAATAGAGAAATATTTTGTGGGGAATAGGATTTCTTACTCAGGGATTTATAGGTTCAGAATGTCTTAAGCAGAGGTGGTATTCAGCCAGTTCTGACAGGTTCTGGAGAACCAGTAGCAGAAATCTTGAGTAGTTCGGAGAACCGGCAAATAGGCTGGCCTCGCCCCTGCTACCTCCCTGCCTCCCAGCTGATCTTCTTTTGTTGCCCTGCACAGGAGGACAGAGCTGGAAAGCAGGTTAGTGGAGTGGGAAGGGAATGGGGATTTTGCAGCAACCTTCCCTCAGGAGTTGGGAGGGAATGGGGATTTTGCATTATCCTTCCGCTGCCATGTTCACCAAGCCATGCCCAACAAAGCCATGCCACGTCCACAAAGCCACACCCATAGAACCGTAGTAAAAATGTTTTGACTCCCACCACTGGTCTTAAGTCGATAGAGGCTTTAATTGATAAAGCTATGCCCAGAATTGGGAAGGGTGGCATCTTCTGTAAGCAGATGACTTTGGTACAGTTTAGTGTATTAGACCTCAACATCTTATGTCACCTGAATTCCACACTTCCTCTCTAGGAAGGCAGTAAGGAAGAGGCAAAATGAGAACAGCCGGGTTGACGGGAAATGCTTCTATTTTCCATTTACTGAGGCACTTGCAATAGGAATTGTGAAGACAGGAGTGTTGTGAAGAATCTGCCTGGAGGGCGCTGCCTTTACTCCTACTCAAGGCAGAAAAGAATAGTAAAACATCTAAAGTGGGAGGACATAATACCAAGTAGGAATTGGCCTCTGAGGGACAGAGGAGGTGAGGTAATTGTGTCATCTTTGGAATGGGTAGAGTTAACATTCTTAGATTTCAGTATTAGAGCCAAGAAGACAAAAGAATTAAGCCATAGTATGAGACTCAACATACTGTTTATAATTCAGATTATTTAAAAAAAAAACTAACCAAAATTGCAATGTTGAAAATGTCTTTTTTTTCTGTTGAATTATAGGAATAAAAACTTGGGGTTCTCTGAGGTCTGTAAAAGGACCCATGGGTTAGACACTCCTCTTCTAAATGAAAATATGTGTTGGGATGTTTTTAATGGTTGCTTGGTTTTATTGGTTAAACTGATTAAAAATTTTCTCTTTGTTTAAATGCATTTTATTACTACAACATTGTCATCACTGGCATGGAATTAATACATATTAGAATGCAGCACTTGGAGCTGGTAGGGCTGCTAATTTTTTCTACTTATTAAATCAGGCTGAAGAACAATAAAGAAAAAAAACACCAAAGTCTTCAGCAAAACTGGGCAGAGATTCAAAATATTCAAGTGTAAATTTAAAATTTAAACTTGGAAAGCTCTACACGAAATGCCTGCTTTATATGTGAGGTACGATTCTAAATGTTTGATGTTAATCCTCTACTGCATTACTCAGATGGGAATGGGGACGAGTCATATACTATCTTGCCAAAATGGATTGTGCTTTTTGGGTCAACATCCAGAGATGGACCGATGGGAATCTTTCCCCCCAAGGGGTGGGAACTATATAGCCGACCTTTCCTGGAATAGGGGTGGAAAGTATCTAGCAAACTTTTCCTTTGGCCCCTTCTCTGCATTTCAGCAAGACTGTTAAAGCTACAATGTTTCTGCATGATTTCTAAGATGATTAAATGTTGGAAATGATTCTTGGAGCTATCAGTGCATATTTGTGTATAAATGTGGATCATGAACATGCCTTGTCTGTTTTAACATTTCCAAATGCTTGGCTGGGATTAATTCAGTACAAGTAGAAAAAGAGATAGTTATTAGATGTTTCAACTACTCTTTGTTCTTTTTGTTAGAGTTACCAGAAGAACCCATGTAATAACTCATTCTCCCTTCCTCACTGTCCCAACTTCTGATACCAAAACTATCCTCCAAGAGGCAATAAAATTACAACCCAGAAAACAAAAATCATTTTCTGTGAAAAAAGATAATTCAAAATGGCAACTCCATTAATTAAGTTGAGATTTAGGAGGTTTAAAACTTAAATATCTGGGCATTACTTTCCATACTTCTGGGATTTTCATGGAACATAGTAAGTGCCTAGTTCTTTATGGTAGAAATGCCAAGGTTCTTTCACTCCTGAGATGTTGTCAGCCCTATGAGGTGGACCAGGCTAGGAGATCAATGCCACAGGAAGAAATTGGTGATAATTATAAAACCTTGCAAATCTGATGGTATTGCACCTCATTATCCTTTTTAAAGTTTAATGTATTTGGGGGGGGGGGGGGCTAAGTCTGAGCTGCTTTAGAATGCCATCTTTTTGTTCAAAACTGCTTCAGCTTCTGCTTAAAAACTGTTTCTGTTTTAAAAACACCTTTGCCTAGGCAATGGTTCCTTCATATTGCCATCAAGGTCATATTCCTGACTTTTGACAGGTGTCTATTTTATTCCAGTGGCCTTAAAGCTTTTTAAAGCAAAGCCTAGCACAAGGGTTATACTTCATCATTCCTCACCCAGAGTCACAGTTTTGTGAGATGGGCAGCCATATAAATACAATACATTAAATAGACAAACAAATGAAATGGAGTCCAGATTGGTCGCACACACACACACACACACACACACACACACACACACACACACACCTTCAAAAACTGTCTACCGTGGACCTCACCCCATTCCTAAGAGTCTGTAAAAGGGGGTGTGCATAAGCGCACCATCGTGCCTACTGTCCCTGTCCTACTGTCCCCATTTACTTGTACTCATTCCTTGTTCATGTCCATGTTTATACTGTTATCTAGTACATGTTTGACAAATTAAATAAACAAAAAAAAAACTTCCTATGAAGTGTACTGCAGCAGCAAAAACCAACCCTCCTTTCTGGTTTTTTTCGTTTTTGTATGAGAGTAGAGATTTATTAGAAGCAAAAGTTGAGCCTATGAGCAAGCAAAATTGTTCATCCGGTGGGGTCCTTGATTGGTTTACAGAACAGAACCCACCTTGAATATTTGATCTAAAAGAAAAAACAGGATTCAAACTGACTAAATAAAATACTCCTAGTTTGTAATCTCACTTACTTTGTGTATAATAGCTGTTTGGCTTTCTTCTATCATTCACATGAAAAATTTTGCCTGCAGAAAGCAAGCTGAAGAACTCTTGCTGCATAGGACAATATGTTGAGTATAGGCTTATTGTATGCGAATACTCTCTACAAGAATCTGAAGTACTAAAGTGAAAGCAAATTGGTGGTAGATAAGAGCCAATGAATTCAAGATGGGATGGACTTAGCTCTCTCATGGGCACAAAGAGACTCAAGACTAATAGTGTATTTGACCCCTCCCTCAGGCTCAGCCTGATCATCTCCTACAGATATTCACAGGTTAGAAAAGAGTGCATTTTCAGTGATCAACATAAGCTTCAGATAAATATCTAGTAAGGTCCTGGGACAGAATAAGCTATTTCCTCTTTAAGCCTATAATTTTGTTAAGAGGCTCACTCAGCACCATCTCTTTCATTTTCTCTTGGGGTTGTAATTGCTTTCTTCTACCCTCTTTTTCTCCAGTCAAGTGAAGTCAAGTGCTTTGTTTTAACTCTCTGAAGACATACAGATTATTCATCTTCCTAATTCACTAAGGTGCTTTAACTGCAAGTATGGATTTTTATACTGTAGATAACCGAATTCTCTTTCACTTAAAAGAACAGACTTTGAAATGTATAGTGCCCTCCACCTCTCTCAGAGAGTTCATGACAATAATGAGATCTTTTTAAAAAGTAGTTACTTTGCAGTTTTTAGACAGCACAAGGAAAAGTAATTCCAAAATCTACAAAAAAGGGAAACATTCTAGAGACAATGCTTTAAAAGTATTTGAAAAATTCTAGAGACAATACATTTAAGAGATACTAGTCTTAAAGTTAAATGCTGTTCCTAAAATTCACATATTTATTGTATCATGACCTTGCATACTAGTATATGAGCTGCTGTGATGTTGGGAAAATTGGCTAGCAAGCAAATAAAATAAACAAAGAATATAAATTTATAGTATCTTGGCAATTTACTGTAGTTCTGGGGCCTTTCCTTTCATAAGCTTTATTGATTTGCTGCTTTTTTTATTTCATTGGCTATTAGAATTCCTAATTTAAGCTGCCCAACGTATGCCCAGTACATCATTGGCATCATTTCTTGTATTCAAGCCTGGGTAAGTTGGAATATTAATATATTCTATGAGCCATGATGGCGCAGTGGTTAGAGTGCAGCACAACAGGCTACATCTGCTATCTGCCTACAATTTGGCAGTTCAGTTCTCACCAGGCTCAAGATTGACGCAGCCTTTCATCCCTCCGAGGTTTGTAAAATGAGGACTCAAATTGTTGGGGACAATATGCTGATTCTGTAAACCACTTAGAGAGGACTGTAAAGCGGCACTTAAGTCTAAGTGCTATTGCTATTTGTGAAGTGACCGACTGTTCCTGTACCTTCCTTTTTTTTACTCTGTGTCTTAATAAAAACTTGTTGGGTTATTGTTATTTCCTACTGACACTGATTTTTTTTTAACTGACATTAAAAAGAACTCTGCAGTGCTTTTTTGCAGCAACAGCAAATGGAAAAGGGAACTGTGGTGCTTGCGTATGTGTAGCCATTTTCTGTAGTTTTTAAGAAGTACAAATCTTCAGAAATCCAGTTTACTTTTCTACCTTTTTTATGAATCTGGGCATGAAATTTTTAAGATAAAAACAAAAACAAATGTCAGCTCAAACAGAAGTTATGGGATATGTAAGCAATATGTTTGTTTATGGATTTTGTTTTAAATTTTTCTTTATCTCTCCTATACTTACAACAAGTTGAGCTACTTACCGAGAGTTTTCTCTGTGCTTCATGGATTTCATTGAACCTTATCATACATTGATTCCTTTGTTTACCTGCCATGTGCTGACAGCTTTAATAGGTATATAATTTGGCTAATATCTTGAGGTTGTCTGAAATATGGAAAGAAATGGAAAAAGATGAAGTGACCTGTGGTTTTGAAAATGGAGTTTGTTGAGTCCTCGAGTTACGACCGGTCGCGAGTTACGACCGGCCGGGAATCTGCCCGGCAACTAAGCACCTGCACTATATATATGTTCATCTCACATACCAATACAATGACGTGCAGCCTCAAAACGTCTGTTCATTTAGCCATTCTGGGAAAAGGTTTGAAAAGCAGAATACCTATTTTTAAAATAAATACATCCAGATATAGAACTATTAACAAATTTGCAAGACATGTACAGTTTCCATACACCATACAACCTTTATTTTTCCTTCCATATACTGTAGTTTTGGAAATGGCACAAAAGCCCCACAAATATCTGCTGGCATCTTTTCATTTTTAGTTTTCATTCAAAACTCTGCTAGTTTCTATCAAAGATTATAAAGGCTCCCTATTGTGCTAAAGAATGTATTTTATTCTTCAGCAAGTGCTTAATGAATTCTTATGCTGGGTCTGAAGAATGGCATGATTTGCTTTCTAAGCATCTGGCTGCTTCCCTTCCTCTCTTCTTTCTCACAGTTAGAATACATTCCTGCTTTGTCACCCAAGAATGTTCACTAGGCTTTAATGAAAAGCCCCTTGCACCAAATAGTAAGAGACCACAATAGAGTTGAGTAGAAAGCCTTTCCTTTTCTCGGGCTGGAAGGAATGAGCAGAAACATTTTTGAGGGCATCTACAAAAGAGAGTCCAGATTGTGAGTAGCATAATTTTCAGTGGAAGGAACAAGAACCACAGGTGTGCTTTCCAGAGGAGCTTATCTTTTGCCTTTTTATTGCATTGGGCAACCAGACTCTGGACTCTTTTATTCCAGAGAAGATAATATTTGTAGCTCAGGGTTGAACTGTGGAGTGCTCCATAGTTTTCTGCTCTCTGAGTTTGTGGTTTGCTTGCAGACATTCCATTATCCCAGTAGGTAACATCACCTAGTTGGGTAATAATGAAACAGACCAGAGAGCATCAATGATTTTATAGTCTTCTCTTCCACTATATGGTTCAATTCCTATAATATGCTTTGCTTTGGTTCAATAACCTAGCATCCATCAAGTTAGTGTAAAACATGTCATGGTATGTCAACTCACCCACTGTCTTAGGTAATGTTCAGACATCTGGGAAATTTTTGAGTATGAGACAGGTCCTTGACATGGTGATATTGGGGAAAGACAGGAAAAGATGCACATATAAGTTTCCCCACTATTTCATTCTTTCATTTTATAGGTAAATTCTAAGTTGTTATTAGAAGATTTGCTGTAAAAATTGGCTAATTGTGCCCTTATTTATTTGAGGATCCAATGTAGACTTGAATTAGAATTGCCTGTTTTCATAATACATTGTTTTGGAGGGTAGTATTCATTATGAGCTCCTCGTATAACATTTATTTCTGCACTGAGGTTGGAAACATTATCACTTCCTTATACTTCCTTCAGTTTTAATTATTTTACAGTTGTTAAAGCCAATCTATGCAATGTTTCTGTCTGCTAATGTTGTTCCTTATCCATCTGGCTTGTGCCAGTATTGTGAGGGCCACTATTATAAATTCAAACATTCAAGAACAACTTTAAACAAATTCTAAGTGTCTCAGCAGCATTTGAATTGTAGGAATGTGGGAGAAGAAGAAAGACTGAAGAAGCAGGAACAGGATGGAATTATCATATCAATATGTGTGTGTGTGTGTGTGTGTGTGTGTGAGTGAGTGTATGTCAGCATCACAGTCTGCTGACAAATAGAAATAACTTGCCTTTCTCTGAATTTTAGAGCACAGTCTAATTGTAGGTGTACACAAAATATGCATTATAGTTAAAAAAAAAGCAAACAAAGCTAATGCATTTCAGAAATAAATGCAAAAAATTGTGGTCCAAATTATGCAGGACAGATTTCCCCCCCCTGAAGGCTGAATTTTAATCTGATGGAAAGCACATTAGATTTCAGTGTAGTCCAACATAAGTAAAATTAACAGAGCCACAAATACGTTTATTAGGATGCAATTCTATGCTCAAGTGATTGGAACTAAGCAGTTTTACTGCAATATTCACACATTTGGTTTGCCATTTTATGCTTAAGTAAATAAGAGTTTTGCCTACATTTCTCCTGATAGAAGCAATTTTTTCCTTTTTATATCTTAATTATGCCATGGATCATTGATTTATATAATTTGGATGGATCATTTTATATAGAGAGCTTCATATTCAATTCAGAAGTTCAGTGAATGTCTTCTGCTGAACTTTCAGTACAACAATTTTAGAGAAAAGCTTCTAGTTGTTATGTTTGTAATGGTTATCTGAAAAATCCCAGTAGAGTGTCTTCTCACTTGAAGAAAAAAATGACAGGACTCATTAGATTTGATACAGACATAAAGAATGCCTGCCATAATAGAATGAGAATGTTTTTGTGCCATAACAAAAGTGATCAAAAAGATAGACTAGACCAATAAATGTTGACCAATAAATTAAGACTTGAATTTCTTTTAAAAAACATTCCGGTTTTCCTTAAGCATTTTAAATCAATGTTCCTTTGGAAAAGTTCCAGTTTGATGTTTGTATGACTTCTTTATTGTGTAACAATTAAAACATATTTAAACGGTAAGGAATGTACTGCTTTTTATGGATTTTTATGCTGTTGAAACAATTATCTATGATTTCCATTCTTTTAAAAACTGCAACCATCACACGTAGCACTGAATCATGCACAAAGTATATATAATTTGTGGATAATGGTATGAAAATCTCTGCAAATCCTTGATAGGGATCCTCTTGGTGCAAGATTTTTATTTTCCATAGAATTCCCACAGCAGGATATTTATAAATAACAAAATTGCATGCAACATACATTTTGGGGGGAAAGATCTGCAAGTAATTTACTGTTCACAGGGAGATTTTGAAATTGATGTATTCAGGCCGAAAATTATAGAAAAACATTTTGTTGGAGCCATAACCAGGAAGATTGTATTCTGTCCCTGAAACGGTTCTATTGTACAGCGAAGAATGAATCCTGTGGTTTCAATGGAAGGGTCTATAACAACTCACTGCAGCCAACTCAACCGTGGGCAATTTGCCATGGCCAACTTGCCATGAGATAAGTTTCCATGGCCAACTTGCCACAGGACAATTCACCACTGGATAAGCGTTACACTAATATCAAAGAAATGATCCAATGGAATCATTAAAGAAAATATGCTAAAGGAAGGAGAAAAAAAATGTGAATGATAAAAATTAAACTGTTTTTTAAATTATTTAAAATAATGAAATTGAATTGTTGAATTATCCTGCAGTGAGTTGTCCCTTGGCGAGTTGGCCATGGAAACCTATCTCATGGCAAGTGGCCATGGCAAATTGTCTGCAGCAAGTGGTCCCATTCTGTCAATGGACAGTGTGCAGATTGGCCTTTATCTTTATTTTCACATTGCTGGTCTTGCATCCTTGCAACGGTCTCTGTGGTGTTCCAACTTTGATTTTTTACATGTGGTCTGTTGGTTTAATGTCCGCTTATGGATTGAAAAGATGTAATGCAGCTACAGTATGTTTCATTTGAGCCTTTGTGCATCTTTTGACGAACACAATGAGCTTCTGCTTTAATTGCTTTACATTTTTCCTCCATTCATCTTTATTTGAGGCTCAGCAACAGAAGTCTTTGAAGCTTGTTTGAGTGGAAGTAGGCTGAATTTTAAGCCATTTTGTTTGTATTGCCTTTTAAAAAAAACCTGGTTAATGCTGTAGAGGAATTGAAAGCTATCCGAAAAGTGTCTGTTTTGATATGTTTTTAGAAATGATGCAGTATATTTGCCTCTATGGCAAAAGTCAATGTGATTTTAGGCATTGAGTCCTAAACAAAATATTTCAAATGGTTTTTTTTACTGGTGTGATAGAGCTTATAGATCCATTTTGGGTGGATTTTTTGTCTGTTAATAATAGAATTCTTAATTGTGGGAGACATTTGTGGTAAGCAGTCATTCTAGATTGATTTAGCCCAGGTTTATATATCTAGTTGCTGATGCTGTCGCCTGATTTAGGTGACAGTTTGCAATATTTATTGGTTGGTTTGAAAACTGCACTAGGCTTGCCATGCTGAGGGTCTCACTCCAAATGTCAATGGGGCTAATTGTTTGAATTTGCAGAGTGGGATTTTAAATGGGGAAAATGAAGGAATGCTTAAGGCATTTTTTATCCCTTAAACCCACATCTCTAAAACTCAAGATAAAAAGTTGGATCAGCAGACCGAATTTGGTTGGAGAATGGTCTCTGTGATTATAACAGAGATGCTGTCTGTATGAAAGTAACCATTTAATATTCTTTGGGAAAAGTAGCCACCTATGTGTTGATGAAAATATATTAGTATAATTTTTTTTTAAGGAATACAATTTGCTGTAGCAAGGAAAAAATGCCCGGAGCAACTGGTCTACCTTCTTGGTCTTGAGTACCTGGCCTTATGGAATAGAAATGATTGAAATCACTGCCCATGTTTTACTCCCATTGTGTATTCTGTGGATATTAATGGAGCAAGAATATCATGTCTTTCTTGCTCCATCATGCAGGCTGATAAGAGTAGTTCTGTGTGTCTGCTGGTTTGAAGCAAAATTATTCTTACCACACACAGCAACTTTATTACTCATGCTGCATTATAGGGCAACAAGAAATAACATCTAAGTCACCTTTGTGGACTGCTAACAGGTTATTTTGGAATTTTAGATTGCAAGTTTGTATAGGTGTGGATATGTACAGCCAGATTATGTGGATGCATCCTTTAATAAATGATTCTCTATTTTTATCTTATTGCTTAGAAACATCAAGCATTTTGTCTGAGTAATTCTAGAAAAAATATTCTTATGCATTGGAATTAAAGAGATACAGAATTTCTTATTAGTCTATATTAACTATAATATAGTTACATTTATATAACTATTTATATTAACTATAAATTAAATATATGGTTTTTAGTTTTTAGCCGTAGAGTTTTAACAAGTTTTATTCTGTATTTTTACTCGTAGGATATGGGGCGTAATATTTTACAGCAACATATATGTAACTTTTAAGTTTCATTGACTGCTGAAATGGCTATGGTCCTTGTATCCTGTTTTTTTATTTTGTAATTTTATGCTAGTTCTTGACAGAAATAGAATTATTTATTGATGGTTTAGATTTTAATTGTTTAGAGACAACTTCAAAGCTGTTCTGGATCAGCTGTCAAACAGAACTCGTAGCAACAGAAGATGGTCGTGTTGGCAGTATAAGCTCTCTCCTTCATCACACAGAATAATGCCATTTGAAGCCAAGGGGCTTCAATCTAGTTATGTAGTGGACCAGCCATCTAACTGTTCTATGAACACAATCCAGAATGAAGATTGTAGGAGGAAACATTGCAAAAATATGGAGAGAGGAAGAATATTCTCCTGTTTTGAAGGCTAAGATCCCCCCCCCCACATTTGAAAAAAAAAAGCATTTCTTCTTCTCCACTTTGAAAGATTGTAGGGAATAAAATGAATCCATGTTGGTGAGGGAGATCATACATCAGCATGGGGTTAATGATCTGTCCTGGTTTTCCCACAGGGTGTAGGAGTGTAAATGGAAAACAAGAGGTTTAATCTGAACTCTGTCTGATTGAATGGTTTTGGGTTTTAGGATCTTTCGGTTCTGGGATATCTTTGGTATTGGATGGGGTTCAACGGTTTCATACTGATATGCAATCTGGGGCTCCCTTTGGATCCATGACAAATTTGTGTTGCGTGCCAGTATTGTGTAGTTCTACTCAGGATTACTTATAAGACATCCTAATTAACTCTTGTGCAATCTTGTTTTTTCTTAAGTTATTTTAATTATTTTCTTCTTTGTACTTGATAACTATTACATTTAATAATTGATTTTATTGTATGCTGCCTTATGTGAAATGGATGGCTGTGTGTGTTTGATAAATAAATAAATGTTGGATAACTAAACCTTGCTGTTCATTTTAATAATGTTAATTTACTCATTGCTTCATAAGGAATATAAAAGAACTTATCAACAAAGAGCAAAATAGCTATCTCAGAAACTAGTCTAGAAAAATTAAATACTTTGACACAGATGGCTCTTCTGTTTCTAATGAAATGTGCCTGATAAATTACTACTATCCTGACTTCATTGGGTATATTTGTGATGCAATTTACTGTAAGCTGCTCTTCTATGTGAGGTGTCAAACATACTTTATATTTAACAGCCATAAAATCAAATATTGCACAACAATAAGGCAAAAGCCAAATCATGTCTTAATGCAATTTAAGAACCCAATCTAAAAGTGAATATTAGTGCAATTTAAAAACCCAATCTAAAAGTGAATGTTTGTGCAATTTAAGAACCCAATCTAAAAGCCAATATTAGTGCAATTTAAGAACCCAATCTAAAAGTAAATACGATCTGGAGTTGAAAGCTATCAGCATGTAGGTTGAATAAAATCAATGGCAGAGGTTAGTACCATTGTGTTTGCAGGCACCAAGGCCTCTGTAATATTCCAAAACGGCCATCACTAAAATTAAATGAAAACATTAAAAAATAAAATTAATATGACTTCGTATGATGGGTTTGGCATTCTTGTGCAAAATCACTGGTATCTTGCAAGTTTTGTTATTTGGACTGCTTTATTTTGGCCCTTGCAGCATGAAACCTCAAGAATAGGCAACAGTGATGGTAGATGCAAATGTGTGCAAATGTTTTATTTGGTCAGGGTAAATTATGTGCCCATGTTGCATAAGTTAAGTAAGACTGCCTGGATATTTTGCTTTGAATAGCTCAGCTGGTCTTGTTATGTGACTATGTGACTAATTCAATATAGATTTTATTCATCTTAAGAGACGGTGTCTTAGTTATCAGAAAAAAGGACGCTCAAATGCTCTCCCGGAGCATCAACCTCTCAGCCAAGCAATTGTTTTCTTTTTCTTCTCCATTCTCAAAGCTAGAAGCCAAAGTGAGCTCAAACTGAGACAACCTCAGAGCAAATTTTATTCTCTGGTAACAATAGGGATTATACATGCTTTCCATCTGATGGAGTAATTGTCGGATGTAGGGTTAATGGCTGTGTTTTATTTCAGTCAGTCTCAAAATTGTCTTGTCTAGGAATTATTACGTGAGAAAGGCGGTTATGTTGAAAGGCTATCTACAATTCCCTTAACTGCCTTTGTGATGACAACAGTGGCAGAGGGAAAGTCAATTACAAATGGATTGATGGTATTTTATTTCTGTGTTGTCTCTTTTATGGTGCTGGATTTATTCATTAATATACAGTTTACAGTCCTTAGTCAGGTGTTAGGTGTTGCATTTCCTATAAGTTATATTGTCTTTTTTATTGTTTTCCAATATACCTAGACAGGCTCAGACTGTAATGGGAAAAATTGCAGTATTAATTATCCTGAAGATGGAATAGAAGAGGAAAGTTATTTGAGTGGAACAAGAATTGTTTTGGATGTGCTATGCTTGATATAAGCATCTATGCCAACCCTTTTTGTAACAGCATGTTACTTTTTACGCATGGTTTCTTATCAAAGCAGAAATGCCTTAGACCAATTATTTTCCTTTTGACTTGATTCATTGCATTTTTATTTTTCTTAATATATGCTGATGTTTTGTGTTAAAGGTAGTTTTGCTGGCAAGTCCATAGAACTGAGAATTCACAGCAAGTTGGCAGTTTCTCCAATCAGCCAATGAATTGGATAGTTCCACTTATTGAAGAATGAATGTGATCTGATCTTGGGGAAAGTTATTGATAATTATATGCAGGGAAGTGAATAAGGAGGTAGGTTTAGTTATCAGCAAATGGTCTAAAATGTGTGTTAGAAACTGTATATAATAATAGATAATGGCTGCATATAAATGTCCATGGGTTTGTGATCAAACTCTGATAGTGATACTTGAACAACCAGATGTGAATTTGGGGGAAAATAGCACATTTTAAAATAATGTGTGATCCATTGTGTGTTTGGGGAGGTTTGGTGACAGGTAATAGTAGTAAGGCAAAAGATTCAAGAGATCAAAAAATGAATTAGATTAATGATTGGTGACAAGATTAGAAAAACATGATACATATTTAGAATTAGTTGTTTAAGTATAAATCTTTCTATTACATATCCATGGCAAAGAAATAAATGCAAATTTGAAAATAAGATTGATTTGCTTGTTTCTAATAAAAAGACTAGGAGAGTCTTTTAACAAAGGATGAGAAGTTCTCTATCTGAGCCAAACCTTATTTTGATAGCATCCATAAAAGAAAAAAAAATGGTTTAGAAGAAAAAGTAGTAAAAAAAAATTGGAGTGAAAGTAAGACTGAGAAAGAGAATGTGTGTCTTCTCTACACAGTGGTACACTAAAGTATAAAAGTGAAAATGTATGCTTGATGGAATGATGGCATGAAAAAGACTATGGGAGGGGAAAATTAAAATAATATGATTGCCATTAAAAAAAGCATAAAATGAAATTAGTGTGCAGATAAATTTAGATTGAAATGCCTTGAGAAGTATGGGTCTGAAAATTAGTTTATTATAGGGTAAACTGAGTGGTGCAGTGGCCTAGAGGTGAAGCCACTTGCCTCCCACTCAGAAGATTGAGAGTTCACTTCTAGGCAGCTGCAGATGTTTATCAGAGCACAAAAAGATAATATCTGCTGTGAACTTTGTGTGGCATCAAAAAGGGAATCCAGCTAGTAAATGCTCAGCTATATCCAATCACCCTGATTATACCCCAAATTAAGGGAACACTGGATCATAAAAAGGGAGGGTTTTAAAAGTATTGGGGTAAACTATATTTGGCCAGATTTCTTTGGTTACTTCTGTTTTTTTGGACACCTATTTTCCTGAAAGAGAATAGCAGGATGGTTACATGTATTTATTTATTTATTTATTTTATTTATTTTTCGATTTATTAACCGCCCCCTCTCCCCGAGGGGACTCGGGGCGGTG
>JAPKID020000280.1:0-19570 GCA_026931265.2 Tropidonophis doriae | reverse complement strand
TAGTACAGGGTTTAATACTATTTAATTAATTTTAAAATGTTTGTATGTGTATTATATGTTTTTAGAGATTCCCTGTAGGCCGCCCCGAGTCCGATGGGAGCGGGTTATAAATTTAATAAAATTGAAATTGAAATTGAAAATTGGCACAGCATTTGAGCCACGTAATTCTCATCAATCAGTTAAAGAGCTTTCCAAAAAGAAAAAAACCCTCTGCAAACCTCCCCAAAACGGCCCGTTTTTCATGAAAATGGGTCCATTTTTTTCAAAAAAAATGCATGAATTGCCTTAGAGGGGCTTGCAGAGTGCTTTCGGGGGTGGGGTGGGGACAAAAAAGAGCAAAAACAGCCATTTTTTTGTGAAAATGGATGGGTTTTTTGTCAAAAAAAATGCATGTATAGCCTTATGGAGGCTTATAGAGCACTGCTGGGGGCTGAGGGGGGGGGAAATGGCCCATTTTTTGTTTGTTTCTGCCCTCCCCTGCCCCCAGGAGCTCTCTGAAAGCCTTCACAAGGCTATGCACGGCCATTTTTGTGAAGGAGATGGGGCTTCAGGAGGCAAAAGATGCTGTATTCGATGTATAAGATGCACCTAGATTTTCAGCCTCTTTTTAGAGGAAAAAAGGTGCATCTTATACTCTGAAAAATACGTTAGGTTTATCACTGATGATGTTACCTAGTTGGGATAATGAGATGTCTGCAAGAAAACAAACAAGGTCGGAGAGCATTGAGCATTGACCTCTCATCCCTTCCAACTCTGTTATTCTGTTATTTTACAACCATATAAGTCACTTGCCAACTGGTGATTTACATAACAATGATGGCAAAAAAGGTTGTAAAATTGGGCATGACTCACTTAACAACTGCTTCACATAGCGATGGAAATTCTGGTCTCAGTTGTGGTTGTAAATCAAGTGCTAACTGCATTCTTGGCAAGGTTCATAGAAGTAGAAGGAAAAGACAATAGACAATATCCTTGCAAAAGCTATAGATGATCACAGAATAAGCTGTGATAGAGGTATCTGGGCATATAGAGTTGGGCCCAATCTGATGGCACCTAATTATCTAATTTAACTATGTTTCCGCTATTGTTTTATTTTCCTTCTCATTCTTTTTGCAATTGTATTAAAAGAATAGTCACAACTTTCTCATGTTCTTCGGGTGCCTTGAGGGCACCCTGGATGCCTACACAAAATGACTGCAGTAATAATCTGATTTCAATGCAAGATGAAATTCAGCTCTCTGAGTCAAATTCAGATACACTTTCAAAAAGAAATTCCCCAGGAGAGGTTCTGAATGCTAGATGGACTTCAGCATTCCCTCCCCCCTCAAATGCTGTTTTGAAAAATTCCTGCTGTTGTGAGATCTATTATTATTTTTCTCCAGTTTGTCAGTGTGCATGCGTGCACATTGTGTCCTGGACAGAATATAAGAATTATGGATGTCATACATAAAATATAATTAAGATAGGCAGATGCCAACTGCCTGTGAGTACATAGGACAATTCTATACTCTTCTACCCCCCCCCCCAATGATTAGTAAAACAGTCCCCATTCCACATTAAACATTGTTAGTGTATAGGGAGTTCATTGAGTTACCCTGGAGTTATCTGGGAAGCAATTTTCAAGCAGTTGTTGTTTTTTTATTAGCTAGTAGGAATTGGAAACTGTGTCAACATCCTATTCCCCTGAATTCTTACATGACTGAATCTGACATATTTCCCATAACCATAAATACTGCAGAAGCTACTCTTGTGTGCAGGTGAGTATTTTACAGTGAGAAATTAATGGCAAATAGCTTTTTGTATTTGATCAAAGGGGACGTTCTACAAAACAGAATGCTCAGATCATAAATTTTGCACTGATGTGTCAGTGAGGGTAAATATATGTCTAAAAAACCAAGAATAAAAAGCAGAATGGAATGAAATATAAAACAATTTGGATGAAACTGAAATAAATCCTTGTGGTGAGGCACAAATACATAACAGATGGAATTTAAAAACATTCAAATGTTAATTCGTTTTAATGATCAACACAGCAATTCAGTATTTTCAAAGTATATTTAACTGATTGTTGCATGTCAGACTGTAATCTGTTATCGCCAGGCTATTGAGAGCGAGCACTGAAATGGGAAAATATGGAGCTGTTTCAAGACAAGGAATCCGAGCCATCTTATGTAAGACTACGTGCAAACCTTTATATATACTTCTGATGACTTTTTGTGATAGATTCTGTGTGTGTGTATTTCTGTGTTTCAGTGCATTATTCAGTGCATTCAGTATTATATATCACTGCTTTATATGGTTTATAGTGTAGCATACATATAAACCGTGCTGATGTAATGCAATGGTCTGTAGCTTTTCATGTCTCCAAATATAGTAATTGTGGTGTGTAAACCATGGTTTATAGCTATTTTACATGTTTTATTGAATTCTGTTGAGGAAATATAGCCAATTGTAGTTTATTTAACAAATCACGGTTAATCAAAAGCATGCCTTAGCATGAACAAGATTCTCTCTGTGTCTATGACAGGCAGAGATTGACAGTGAGTGCATGTGAACATATGCATACACTTACACAATAATTAAGAAACATGCTCTAATTTCATATTTCTGGTGACTCCATAGGCATAACTTTCCCTTGATTGCCAACCTTTATAATTACTAATGTATCCCCAGTGCTTGCTCAACTATTATTCTGGTCGGAAAGAAATGTCAACAAATCCTTTGAAATAATTTCCCCCCAATGTAGTAGTATTTAATGGGAACAGCTAATCCAGATTTTCATTTTCATTTCCATTAAGTTACTTACAGAAAACCTCTATGCAAGTTATTTATTTACTTATTAATTTTTTATTCCATCCATATCACTAATACAGTGACTCTGGGTGGCTTGCACTATGATAAAAAGTAGAAAAGTCCTACAATTAAAATTAGAGGAATTAAATAGAAAAGCTAAAAGCCAAGATGATGGTTGGTCTGGATCTTCTGTACTCCATCAGCCATCCCATAACATATCAGTCATTGGTCACGGCCCCAGGCTCTTCCAGAAAGCCAGGAGAGTAGGGGCAGAACCGACATCCAAGGGGAGAATATTCCAGAGGGAAGGGGCCACAGAAAAAAGTGTCTTCTTCTGGATCTTGCAAAATTATTTAGCAGACAGAATCTGAAGTAGATCCTTTGTGTTGGAAGAAGTAGAGTGGGATAGTCCCATCAGGATGAGGCAGCTTCTCGGATATCTTGGCCTCATGCTTTGCAACCAAGCAAAACTCAAATACGCAAAGCTAGAGCCCAAACGTAAGGATTTTAGAGAGAACCATTTTTATAGGGTTTCCTATCTAAGCAGGAGTTTGGACTGGAAGACCTCCAAGGGCCCTTTCAACTCTGTTATTATATTATATATATGGACAAATGTATGTTGAGCACACAATTAATATTTCCCCTCTGTCGCAACGTACCCTTGCTTTACAGCTGCCTCTAGAGAAGTTTTCAGCTTTTTGGAGGTTGTAATCCGTATCATAATTTTGAGAAAGGCATGGGGAACTGCTGGTGAGCTCTCATAAATTGGCAGGTTCTGTATTTTCTGTTCTTTTCTAATTTCATACCATATTTTTTCAGATTTGTGAAGTTGCCTTCAAACGAGGTAGAAACTCATAATATAATTTTTGTCAGTTTTCTGACTGAAAATGATGATTGTCCATTTCTCCCTTTTTGGCAGTTGGGGTAGTAACCACAAAAGGGAATGTAGTTTTGGGTCCTCTAATATCATTCCTGATATTAGAATGATATAAACTGATGCTGATGCTGCTCTTAGGATAAACATATAAACTTCAAGATAAATTCCATATGGCTGCAGAAGTGGCCCATACATGTTACAATGAAAAAAATAATAATCTGAAATTCTGTAACCAAAACAACCACTTCTAATTTTACTGACTGCCAACTGTCGGCAGTTCAAGTCTCAGTGTCTCAAGGTTGACTCAGGCTTTATCCTTCCAAGGCTAGTAAAATGAGGACTCAGATTGTTGAAGGGTGATATGCTAAACTGCTTAGAGAGGACTGTAAAGCACCATGAAGCAGTGTATAAGTTTCAGTGCAATTGCTATTCTAATGTCTCACATTAACTTTATTGTTATAGATATCCATAGATATCCATGCCATCAAAATGATCTGTCTTAAAAAACAAAAGAGGTTAGCCATTGTCTCAGTATATATACAGGATATTTCTTAAACTGGTTTAAAGTCGAACTGGAATAAGCACAAGACAGAAACAGCTTAAACAGTAAGTGCAGATGTGCCCTATATAAGCCACAGAGATATAAGCATCTTTTTAATGCTTTAGTAAAGAGAAAATTAAGAGCATATCATTAAAAAATCATGAGATATATTATTATATAGGTTACTGGTTATGAATATATAATGTTGCAGCTTCCAACTGAAAGAGTTGCATTAATGGATATGATGGAGGGGAGTGTTGTTTTGATTGTTCTATGTCATCTTCAACTTACTTTAAAAACAAATGTTCAGAGATGCCTCGGTTTCTTAGGAGCCAATTAGAGCTTCACACTGGTTCTTCGCAACCTATATTTCTCAGTTCTTTCCTTTTCCATCAGTAATGTCTGAAGTAGAAAGGTAAGTGTAGATGGAGAGAGAGATAAAAACCAGGAACAGAAGATGAGTCCTTCTTTCCTTATTTTTCTTTGTTTCAGTAAAGAAAACTAAATTAGACTGAGTCCCAGATCCAAGGGCTGTTGAGTATAAATGGGTGCTCTGAAAAGTTATTTTGGGTTCCCAATCCATTTAATCCATTGTGAAATTATTTCATTGCACAAAATAAGATATAGTTGTTTTCAGTTACATTGTGAGATTCAAAATATAGCTAAAATAAATCCAGTATAGGGCGCAGAACAAAAAAGTACTCAATGCCGTTAGAATAGGTTTACAAATAATATTTCCGGCAAGTTACTGCAAAATGCATGGTGCATAAACCAGCAATGTTAATAATGAATAGATCACGCAACTCATTTAAAAAGATTATTTAAAAGGAAATGCATTGGTAACTGTACCAAAGAGTGAGTTTTACCATGGAATTTAATGCACCATATTCTGGTTTTCTCCTGTTTATCTATGCTCTTTGCACCAACTCATTTTCAAGATTAATACATGCTCGTGATGGTAAGGACCTGTGCTCTCCCATAATTAAGTTACCCTCATAAAACAGCTACGACTGGTAACTTGAAGGAACCCAATTGAATGAACCACTTCTCTGAATCTGCATGACAATATTGAAAATTAAACCCAGTTAATAGAAAAAAATGCTAAATCAATTGCCATAAAATTTAATGGGTTTATAGCAGCCTTAACTCAGTAGGACTGAATTATCATGTTAATTTAATTTCCATTTCTAAATGAACCAGAAGGCACAATAAAGGTCAATTAACCAACTACCTTCTCTGTCTTCTTTTTCTTTTATTGCCAGTTTTAAATCACAGAAAGCCCCAAAGCTCTTCCAAGAAACTCATTAGTTTGCTCTTGGAAGAATCAACAAAAGCTAGCTCTGAAACAAGTGCCAAGAATCGTTTCAGAAATTGTACAGTATTACAAATGCTGGATCTATATAAGACTAAACACACATCTCCATGATGCTTCCTTCAGAGCTCAATTATTGTATAGTAACCAGCACTCTTCAAAATGAAAAAGGTCTTCTGCAGTCACAACATAGTCTAAGTTTGAAAATCAGGCTTGTCAGATACTACATCTTTTCTAGCCTGCTCTACAGAGTGGAGAGTTGGATTCTGACAGAAAGCCACTTGAAGAGACTAGAACAATTTGAAATGTGGATTTACAGGCGGATGTTATATATAAGATGGGTTGACAAAATCAGAAATAAGGTGACAAGCTGCCTGGGAAAGCCAAGGAAAATAATCAAAACCATAAAAAAAAGCAAAAGTTAGAATATTTTGGACATATGATGCGACACCCAGAAATATATGGCATACTTCACTTAATCCTCCAAAGAAAGATTGAAGGCAAATGAGGTCCAGGAAGAAGAAGAACATAATGACTTCAAAACCTAGGGGACTTCTTTGGAGAAAGCTCAGCAGCACTTTTTTGTGTGACTGTTGATAAAAATAGGCTTGCCAACATGATTGCCAACGTCTGATGAAGCACATGGCAGAAGAAGAAGAGGAGGAGGAGGAGGAAGAGGAGGAGGAGGAGGAGGAGGATGACAACAACAACTAGCATTTCCTTGCTGGTAATTGTTGTAATATAGCTTGAGGAAGACTTGGGAACATATAGCTCAACATGGCATGTGGGAGGAACAGGAAGATCTACAGTTTGTATTCTATAGCAATCTTCCCATTGCTATGTTAAGCCATACCAATATTTTTGACGACTGATGATTATGTGCCATCCTGTTATTGATGCCTCTTGAAAGATATAGAATAGATGTTCTCCTTGTTGATCTGCCCCTAACCTGGACTTCCAAAAGTGCATCCACCTTGTTGATAGTTCTCTTCTTTTTCCTTCAACCTTTCCTAGCCTTAGATCCTTTTCCAGGGAACCGATATCTTTGGCACAAGCTTTTTTCAGGATTCAGAGTAGAGGATCTGATTTTAAGATATTGTTGAATGGGATCCCTATTTTCAGAAAAAAGTCATTTCTTTAACATATACATTTTATCTACCATCTGTTAGGATGATTAACCTCAATGGGTGATTTAGAGTAACTAAGACTGTAATTAAAACACCAAAGTAATTCAGTGCAAAATACATAAGTGATTATATAAAATAATATAACTACATAAAATAAGAGAAACAAATGATATAATTTTAATACAAAAACTGATGGGGAAAATATATTTAGAATTGTTTAAAAAGTTTATAGAGCAGGTCATTTATTTTTGCCTTGGAAGTGTTGACACACCATAGAAAAGATTTTTCCTCATAAAAAGATCTTGCTGAAGGCCTTTTTAATCTCCCTCCCAAGCAACCTTTTGTTTGAACAGTGGGTTTGTAGTTGCCTATTAACTCCTGCAAATTAAACAGGCACACAGATTACTCAGTCCTTGTCTTTTTCATTACACTGAGCTGAGCCTGAGCCATTATTTTTACTGCATTATACACATTCATTAGAACTCACGAGAGGTTGTGTGTAAAAGCCCATCTTTTACTTTTTTCACTCTTTATCTTTGGGTGAAGAATTTACTTTATTTTCACAGTTTAGAAAAGCAGCCTGTCCATTGACCATTTATGTGCTCTAGCTTAAATATGATATGATACTGTGATGCACAATCTTGTGTTGCTTAAAGCAGAACCAAGTTACAGCTTCAGGTATCATTCCATTACTAAGAATAAAGAGAACAGGAACATAAAACAAATATTTATGAAAGAATGAGGAATAACCTTTCTTTGTGCAGCTGACAGGACTCCAAATGGACAAAGTCATAACAATTGAGTATGGCAAGAATGGGTTCTATAGACGTCTATCCATATAGAGAGGGGAGGGGAAGGAGGGAAGAATAAATAGATAGATTGATCTACATTTGTAATCTACTTCTGTTTTATTTCCCTTTCTGTTGTCTCCTTGTAAGGATGTCTTTCTCATTCTCTTTGGAGACTACTGTCTACAATTATGTGTGCATCCAATAATGCATCTTTCTCAATCTCATCTTTCTCCCAACAGAGGCAGAGATACAGGCAAGAGTCGAGCAGGCTGATATCTGCTCATCACAAATGGGCAATAAGAAGACTTTTAGATGCTCTGTGGATTGCACTCTTTTGTTGACTAATGGATTCTCATGTTTGGTGCTTTGTTTAGGCTTTCAGTTGTCCCCTTTTCTCTTTGCTTTCCAGGAATGAGGGACAAACATAGAAGTAAGCAGACTGACAGTCAAATTATCCTATACCACAGGAAGAACAAGATTGCTTTGCACTGTGTATAACTACATAATGTCTTTTGCTTAGAAATATCAGGAACTACTGGAAAACAGCAATTGGAATCATTTCCATGTGGATTGCTATCTGATCATGTGGGCAAAGCCAATTGCAGATACAAGGCCAGATACAAGAACTGCAACCATACTTTTAAGGATAAGAGTAACCCTCCTGTACAGTTGCAACACATTCCAGGAAATACAAGACTAAATCTAAAGCATTAAAAGACTTACCTGGGGAAAAATCCTATTAAGAACAATAGGAACAATTTATGACTCATTGTATGTTGGATGACCCTGTAAATTGTAATTCTCCATCATACCTCATCAAATCTGTTAAAGCTGTCAAACAAATTGTGACTATAATAGCCTTCATTTCCATGTTGTATAATCAATTCCAAAATATTTTGGGTGAAAAATCTGGGATCACATTTGAACACAGCTTTTTAGGGAAAAAACTCCAAGGCTTATCTGCTTTTACACATTTTCTTCTTGGAAGCACCTTTTGATTTTATTGTTTTAAAGACAAATGCATTACAATGTATATGTGGCTACATGTTCATTTTCATTAAGTCTGCCAGGAAAGCTGGAGAAAGATGTTTCTCATTACTGATAGGGAACATCTGTCAATTTTCTGAGTACGGTTTTCTTCAGGCACAGTATTTAATATTACATTTACATGTCTAATAAAAATGTTTTAAAAAGGTTTACAAGGGAACTAAGTTCTTACAATGGTTGCCTCAAACTATAAAGAAAAATGGGCAGCTAATGAATGACAATAGTGATTCTTAGCTTCGGATCAGGAAATGTGCTTGCTAGGTGAATGGATTGTCCCTTTCTGAGAACATCACAAGGACATTAAGTTAAATCTGTAGAGATTCTCAGTCATCCAGGTCATGGTTGTCCCAAAGGTGTTTTTTTTCAGGAGACAACTGGGCTTTCTGGCTTTTTCTTAGAAGGTTTCTCTTCTCATCCCAGAAGCTTCTTAAAAGCAGAAACGCTTACCATAATATAGGAGTTGGCAACTGCAGTTCCCTGGACCAAATCTCACCCCTTGAGAACTTTTGGAACTGCCTAACCATGGACACATCAAAGCAAAACCATGGACACATAAAATATATTTCATGACATTTCATTTTGTAAATGAATAAGGAATTGTGGAGTCCTTGGTGTCTCTTGTAGATGTTTCATAACCAGATAGGTAACATTTTCAATGTTAGAAAGAAATTAACATTTTGTTTATATGAGAAGTATGGACTCCCCCTCCTTTCTCCTTCCTTTCTCATCCTACTTGTCCAACATAGCACCTCTTGAATACTCTCATGACTCTAATCTACTCTTTCTGACCTGCACTACTCCCCTGTCTGCCGTCTCCAACCACACAGTAATTCTTGTGCACCCCTGGGCACTCTTTTAAATCTATGCTGTTCACCTGTGCTTCCTTTCCTACTTACATGGCAACTGGTGCACACCTTTCCAAACCCTGCAGCACTTTTTGTGCACCCCCAATGTACCATGCCTGACTTACATCCCCTTACTCTATCTCATGTAGAAATGAATCAAGGAGAGAAGCAACTTAGAACTGAGGAGAAATTTCCTGTCAGTTAGAACAATTAATCAGTGGAACAGCTTGCCTCCAGAAGTTGTGAATGTTCCAACACTGGAAATTTTAAAGAAGATGTTAGAAATCCATTTGTCTGAAAAGGTATAAGGTTCCTGCCTAGGTAGGGGGTTGGACTAGAAGACCTCCAAGGTCCCTTCCAATTCTGCTATTATACTGTATTGTACTGTGTTGTACTGTGTTGTACTGTATTTTACTGTATTGTATTGTATTGTATTGTATTGTATCGCATCGTATCGTATCATATCGTATTGTACTTCTATTCTATTCTATTCTATTCTATTCTATTCTATTCTATTCTCCCTTAGTAAAACCTCAGCTGGAATACTGGATCCAATTTGCAAAACATTGCAAAAAAAAAAAGATGTTGAGACTTTGGAAAAAGTGCAAAGAAGAACAGCTAAGATGATTAAAGACCTGGAGACTAAAACATATAAAGGACAGTTGCAGGATTTGGGTTTGGCTGCCTTAGAAAAAGAAGGACTAGGGGTGACATGGTAGCAGTATTCCAATATTTGAGAGGCTGCCACAAAGAGGAGGCGTCAATTTATTTTCCAAAGCACCAGAGGGTAATACAAGAAACAATGGATAGAAACTAATCAAACAATGGATATAAACTAATCAAAGAGAGAAGCAACTTGGAATTGGGGAGAAACTTCCTAAAGATGAGGACAATTAACCAGTAGAACAGTTTGCCTTCAGACGTTCTGGGTGCTCCATCACTGGAGGTTTTTAAGAAGAGACTAGACAGTCACTTGCCTGAATGGTATAGGATCTCCTGCTTGAGAATCAGGCAGGTTCCTTCTGGTTCTATTCTGATTCTGATTGACTGGTGAGTAGCAATCACAGATCATATTCCTCCCAACAGGTCCATTATCAGCAGATCTCCATTTTAAATTCCTTCATTTTATATTCACGCTCTCTCATCTCTGGGAAAGCACTCATTAGAAATGCTGCAGATAACATTTGAAAAAGGACTTTACAAATTCTAAGTAGTGTTTCTTTACCAAAAAAAAAAACCAAGAAAAAAACAACAACCAGATGGGATATAGAATAGAATTAAGCTGACCCTGAACTGTGGAATTATAAAAGGGACTGGCGGCATGCAGTAAAGGAAGAAGGCTGATCTACCACGCAGGCAAAAATTCTTCCGACCAAACTGCTTACCTTAACAGGGAACGAACCAGTCTGTTTATGCCAGCAACCCATTCTCAACAGCCCTGGAGCTGGGATCTGGGATGTGTAACAGGAGACATCAGCCTTTCTGCCTGGGCTGGCTTGACAGGTTTTTTTATACAACAGACCCACTGGCAGTCAGACCAAAAGGCCGATAGAGCCACAAGTGGCAAAGTCAAGCCAGCTGGTTTGAAGGCAGCTAAGAGAATGGGGAGTATCCCGCCCCCGGGTGCCCCATTACCCCATCACCCTGGGCCAAAGGAATTAAAATTAGGGGAGGGGAAAGAGAGCTACGATCGGTCAAAAGCTTTTGGAGAAAAGACCCACACCAAACTAGAGGTATGGCCCACCAAAGGATCTGGCAGCAGATTCGAACAGTGAGGAGGTTGGGAAGGAACATGGGCCAGTCCTGGAGTCAGGGGAAGGCTCTGATGAGGGCTCTGTGTCAGAGGCAGAGAGGGGGCCAGGGCCATCTGACAGTTATCAGCTGCCTTCGGTGTCAGTCATCAGTGAGGGAGACGAACAGCTGGAGCCTGTTCTCGGTGTGTGCATGCGCAGAGTTGCCAGATGAAGGGAACAGATAAAGAACAGGGGTCAACTTGGGAGTAAGGCCACAAATGGACAGTGAATGGCCCCTCCCATAGGGAATAAAAGAGGAGCGAAAGGGGAGTGGAGTTTGCAGGAGATTATTTTGTTCATTCCCACATTCTTGCGAAGTATTGCAGCTTCTGAAAGAAATCGGCCTGGCCGCTCTCCAAGTCTGATAAAGATCCATAATTATGACTATCTTGAAAAACTGTGGGAGAGGAAAGACTTTGGTGGAGAGGAATTCACTGTAAATTCAGTAAAAGGGTTTAACAGCTTCGTGCTGTTGGGGAATCCTACGTCAGAACAGGGGCTCATCTGACCACAGAGATCGCAGCCTTTTGGCTCCAAGGAGTTTATCCAAACGAGGACTCTGCTTCGTGTTGCTGGGGAAGCCTAGGTCAGAACAACTAGTTACTTGATAGGGTAGGGATGATAAAGGATTTAAAAAAAAGGAAAATGCTGTTATCAGATAAGACTACATGATGATGATGGCCATGATGAAGAGTGGGTACAGGTAGTCTTTGATTTATTATCACAATTGACCCCCAAATTTAATGTTGCTAAGCGAGACATTTATTAAGTGAGTTTTGCCCTATTTTAAAACCTTTATTCCCACAGTGGTTTAAGTGAATCCCCGCAGTTGTTAAGTTAGTAACATAGCTGCTAAGTGAATCTGACTCTCCCATTGACTTTGCCTGTCAGGTGATCGCATGACCCCCAGGGATATTGCCACTGTCATAAATATGAGTCAGTGGCCAAGCGCCTGAATTTTATTCATGGGGATGCTGCAAGGGTCATAAGCATGAGACATGATCATGCGTCACTAGTAAAGGAGAACATTTGTAGCGCAGGGTTGACCTGAAAGGTCCTTGTTGCTCTCTGAACTTGCTTGTTTTCTTGCAGACGTTTCATTACCCAACATAGGTAATATCATCCGTTACCTAGCAAGCATTCAGTGTTAGCTAAGTAACTAATTACCTAAGGTAAAGGTTCCCCCTTGCACATATGTGCTACTCATTCCCGTCTCTAGGGAGTGGTGCTCATCTCCGTTCCAAAGCTGAAGAGCCAGCGCTGTCCGAAGAGGTCTCTGTGGTCATGTGGCCGGCATGACTAAACGCCAAAGGTGCACAGAACGCTGTTACCTTCCCACCAAAGGCGGTCCCTATTTTTCTACTTAAATTTTTTGCATGCTTTTGAACTGCTAAGTTGGCAGAAGCTGAGAGAAGTAATGGGAGCTCACTCCATTATGCAGCACTAGGGTTTTGAATCGCCGAACTGCTGATCTTTTGATCGACAAGCTCAGCATTGTTGTTCACTCTAAATTTTAATAGGGGAATTGTCAATTTTAAATTTGTTCGTATACAGGCCCATGACTATTTAATTATGTTTTAGGATTGTTATTTATTGTATTGTTTGTTTTTTAACATGCCTGTGAACCGCCCCGAGTCCCTTCGGGGAGAGGGGGCGGTCTATAAATCCCAATAATAATAATAATAATAATAATAATAATAATAATAATAATAATAATAATAATAATAATAATAATAAGTAAAATTGATTTGTTCAATGCCATTTTTTGTTTTGTTTTATTGGCTCTCCATAGTATACTTAAGAGTTTTCTCCAACAGCAAAGTTCAAAAGTGTCAATACTATTTCTTCAGAGATCTAGCTTTTGCTTCTCAAGTGTCAAGGGAAAACTAATTTCTTTTGTAATTCTGATATTTTTTTGATATTGATATATTGTGGCCTATGAATGTCATTGCCACTGCTAGTCTGCACTATATTTCATGACTATTGGTTCCTCTACTATTGACAGTCAACTCTAAAAGGCAAAAGCAACCCATGACTTCAAGATCTTCACATTGTCCATTATAGCACTGGTTGTAGTTATTGGTCTGATCTTCTTCATATTTATTCTGGGTTCCAAACTTTTCACCATGCTCCCTGCCTTTTATTACTAAAGCTTGTAGTACACTTGCATTTTCAGCCATTAGAATAGGGTCACCAGCATAGCACAGGTTATGATGTTTTTTGCTTCCAATTTTAAAACCATCCTGTCCATTGTTATGATTTGTTTTACAAATAAAAATATACTTTGAATCTATAGGTGGAAGAATTTGAAGCCTAAGTGATTTCACTTCAGATAATATTATATTCAATGTTATTCTCTTATATATTAATTTATTGTTTATGATGAAGTCCCTTAGAACTTTGGAAGTATCCCTGGTTGAATAATTAATTCATATAATTATTACTATTATCATTTTGGAAGGAAGATAAGAGATCAATTTCATTACAATTTTTTTTTACAATATTTAAAAATGCCTTCAAATCTATATTTACTTTATAAGCTAGAGAGGTGAACTGCATCATTTTTCCTTACAGTCTTTTATTTTTAAGGGTGTAAACTTCCAAACTCTGTAAAAAGGTTGTCCTTACGTTAATCAAGTGGTTCATCTCCTGCCCTTGATATCCAGCAGAAACCACCAACTGGAACTTACAGATGTGAGCATTCTGTGAGAGACAATTCATGAGAAAATTACAGAAAACTCCAAGGACTAGGCTACAAATGAAATAGGGGGAAATGTCATACAAACAGAAATGATAAATTGTTTCACCCAAATGAAACTGTGTGCAGAGAAGTAAAACAGATGACAACAATAGCCTATGTCACGAATACACATAAGCAAGACAAAGAAAGAGCTCTCTGTGCAAGTCAAGGTCCAAAGCACTCCTCTAATCACTACAGTGCTCCATCAGTCAAAAGGACTCTTCTCGTCATCTCAGTATCTGGTCAGCAGAAACAGTGGTGAAAGAAAATAAAAAGAAAAGGGACAAAGGAGAAAATGGAGAAAGACAACCAAGAAGGATGACTGAATGATTAAGAACAAAAAAGAACATGATAGAAAGAGAGAGAGGGAGGGAGGGAGGGAGAGAGGAAGGAAGAAGGAAGGAAGGAAAAAAGAAAGATGGAGTAAGGAAGAAAGAAGGAAAGAAAGAGAGAGATATGGAGAAAGAAGGAAGAAAGGAAGAAAGAAAGAGAATGGAAGAAAGGAAGGAAGAAGGAAAGAGAGAGAGATGGAAGGATGGATGGAGCGAGGGAGGGAGGGTGGAAGGAAGGAAGGAAGGAAGGAAGGAAGGAAGGAAGGAAGGAAGGAAGGAAGGAAGGAAGGAAGGTAGGAAAGGAGAGAGAGATTTAGGAACAAAGGGTTAGAATGAATACTACCAAGAAGTGTATTTTTTGCAGTTGGTCAAATCATAAAAATGTGAGGAAAAAAACTAAATAAAATCCAAAGGAATTCTCTTCTGGTTTGTTTTCTTTTTTTCTCAGGTTAAATTGGTACATATGTATGCCATTTATTCTTGGTGGGGAGTTAGGATAGCAAAATATTACAAATGAAGTGGGATGAAAGGGAAAATAATTTTCCTGATGGCATATCTATCTGGTTTCCACAACTTACAAGGGAGCAAATGTCAGAGATTTCAATCTTCATTTTTGTTCAGAATTAGCTGGATTCCTAATTAGAGAGGATACCAATGGGGAAAAAAAAATAGTTCCCAAATAGTAGACATTTGGACAAAACCAAAGACAAAACCATAATTCCAGGAATTAAATCTCAGCTTCTGACCCAGTCATGGTCTTCAGAAATAATCCAGTTCAAAGTCTTAACCAATGAAACATTTCATTTATAGATGATGTCAGAATCTTATGCACACGTCTGATTACCATTACTCTCAGGCAATGGTGAAATTCAATTTTTTTTACTACCGGTTCTGTGGGCGTGGCTTGGTGGGTGTGTCTGGAGAAGGATAATGCAAAATCTCCATTCCTACCCCATCCTGGGGCCAGCCAGAGAACCGGTATTTGCCAGTCCTCTAAAATACACAAAATTTCTGCTATCTATTCTGCAGAGCCCGTCAGAACCTGCTGAATTTTACTCCTGCTCTCAGGAGTCAGAATCCCATGTAGAGCAACACCAGTAATAGCTTAAAGCTAGCTAACTGGATCCTCTGTGTATGGAAAGTTTGCAGTAAGACAAATAGCCCATCTACTTCACTGAAGAGCCAGGCCTCTTGATATAATATATCTGCATCTAGAAATAATATATAGTACTTGATTAATGTCCCCGCTAAGTACTCTTAAATAATAGAGAAATATGCTGACTGTTTTGACAGCTTGTATTTCCAGGAATCTCAACAGCAAGAAATTGTTGCAGGGTACAAGTAATTTGCCATACACCATTTTCAGTTGAAAAGCTTTATCTTGCATAAATGAGTGAGTGGCAGGCTGCCTCTTTTCTCTGAGAAATATTGAACTGATTCTAATGTAGATGTTCAATGTAAGGAGCAACCTCTGTCCACACCTTTTAATGCTTTATGATTTGAATCTTCAGTTCTCCCATTCTAGAGCAAATGGTGACTTGACTTTGGACAATTGTTATCATGCACAGCTTAGTGTGTTATTCCAGCAGTTTATTCACCTGCATCCAAGCTGCTTCAGGGTTACTTATAGTATTCAACATAAATCATTTGGTGGAGTGTATTGCCGCCTGTCCCATTGAAACAAGGATTTTAATCAAATGATAAGATCTTGTCTTTAACTGTTCTCTACCGTACTGAAATGCATTCCAGTTTCAATTGTGGCTTGTTATTTTGTGTGTATGATGCGCATAAAATAAATATGTGAATATGAATAGATCCACCTGCAAAAACATAGCTTGTGTAGAGCTGCTCCCCAGCTGGTGCTCTCCAGATGTCTTGGATTTCAGCCTCTATATTCTCCAGCCTACACTGCCAATTTTGGATTTCCAGTTGCATAAACATAGTTGGTTTTTTGGTGGCTTAGTTTAAAATGCATGGTAGCATTTCTATAGCTTGTTCATTTAGGCAAAATTCCCAGTTTCATAGGACACAAATGAAACAAAATAATGAAATAAAATAATAAAATGAAAATGGGCTTAAACAGAGGGGTTCTTTAAAACAGTATTCCTGTGGTGGTGGTACAAATCAGGAATTAGGGGGCCTTTTAAATTTTAGAATAGTGGCAGATTATTTGAGTGAAATAATAAATTTTTGGCGCTTAACACACTTATTTCAATGCTATTTTTTATAGAAAAAAAATAAAAGAAACCATACTATTACAATTGTGCAATTTGCCTCTGAATTTTGGCAGCATAATATTGGGGCTTCATAACCTACAAAAATAAGTATTGATTTCTTGTACTTGTATCCCTTAATGCCTCTAAAGACCTCAAGAAACCATACAAAAGATTGTGCCCATGTTTATCTGCAGAGTAACAGCTCTGGGCTGAGACAATTGAGTGGCAGATGTGGGCTGCTGGGGGTTCACAGGAGTTCAAGAGAACCTCTAGCTAAGATTCTGTGCAGTTCAGATAACCCCCAAATCCTACTCCTGGCTGGTCTCACACACCCTTCCCAGGAGTCCCCACATGGCCTGTTTTGGATGCTGGTAAGTACAGGGCACATGCAGAGGCTCGGGGAGGGCAAAAAACAGGCCTACCAGAAATTTGGGAAGGCCAGAAACAGGCATTTCTGGCCTCCAGAGGGCCTCCAGAACATGGGGAAGCCATTTTCACCTCCCTGGAGGCTTGAGGAAAGCCTCCAGAGTCTGGGATGCAAAACACGCCCCCGGCGCCATGGTGCAGGAGGCCAACTAGGCCATGCCCGCCATGCCCACCCGGAAACCGGGCAGAAAACCCCTTGCTAAAACTTTTGAAGCCCACCCTTGGTGACTGGCCACAAGACATCCAGAGAGAAAGTGAATGAGAATAGGATTCTGAGCCTACTTGTATGTTCTCCAATGGTCTGATTATGACAATGCTGCAGAGATGACTTGTAGACTGTTCACTTCTGCTGTATCCCAAGTCTAATGTAGACAAATTAACAAAATGTGTATGCATGATGAGAGTATCAAAAACTCAAGAACACCAGGTTTCACAGAAATGCATGGAAATTATTTAGTATATTTTGGGTGGAATTGAAACTATCTAATGAACTTTGAATAGGCTTTGTGACATGAAACATATGAGACACTGAAAAAATGGGGATCTGAAGACTGAGGATATGCGAAGTGGGAATAAACTGAAAACATCCTAAAAAAGAGGGATCTATGCTACTGTGGTCTCTGGATGCAAACCGGATGTGAGACCTTGTTTGTTAAATTGGTGACTAGGGATCAGATACGATTATGGCCTTTATACCAGACTCCCTGCTGCACAGCAGCCTCCCTGCCTAAGTTATTGAACACTCATGGTCAGGTTTACCGTAGAGTTTTCCAGCACTCCTATGGTTTTAGGAGACTTTAATCTGCCCTCTCCTCAATTAGAAACCGTTCACAACTCAATGTAGGGTCAATCAAACCCCAACACATGACAGTGGTTACATTTGAGGCTTGGTCTCCTTGGCAGAATAGTTCAATGTGATCTGAAGTTGGGAGTTTCTATGGAGATTCTCAATCATCCAGATCATGGCTGTGTCAAAGGTGCTTTTTCAAAAGAAAACTGGACTTTCTGGGCTTTCTTTGAAAACATTTCGCTTCTCATCCAAGAGCTTCTTCAGCTTTGAAGAAGAGGACAGGGTTCTCAGGGTTGCAAGTTCAACCACCTTGGTATTGGATCCCTATTCTTCCTGGCTGACCAAGGCTGCCTCAGAGATGCCATTGGCTAGGTCTGTATGCTGGTGACTGAATTCTTGAGAGAGGAAATGCTTTTGCTATCCCTTAAATAGGCACATGGTGGCTCAGAGGCTAAGATGCTGAGCTTGTCGATCAGAAAGGTCGACAGTTTGGTGGTTTGAATCTCTAGCGCTGCATAACAGAGTGAGCTTCCATTACTTGTCCCAGCTTCTGCCAACCTAGCAGTTTGAAAGCATGCAAAAATGAAAGTAGAAAAACAGGAACTGCCTTTGGTGGGAAGGTAACAGCATTCTGAGTACCTTCGGTGTTTAGTTATGCTGGCCACATGACCATGGAAACGTTTTTGGACAGCGCTGACCAAACAATGTTAGACATTTTTTCCTTTCTTCCAAAGTTCCCTTTTCATTTTTTTTGAAAGTGTTGAGAATGTGCTTTCCTTGCTGCCTCAGAGGTCTCTGGATCAGAACTATAGGAACACAGTATTATTTTTTTTAATAAAAAGGTTTTTTTTATTAAACACAAAAATGAAAATGTTGGACACAGTGTAAACTGTCCTGGCAAAATCTATGCCATACATGCTAAGATAGCAAGTTATACATTGTAGCCGCCCTGTTTTTTAACATTTGATTCATACCGTATTTACAAATAAAAAAGTATCTTATTTCCAGCCATGTTGATTTGTGTTTATCTTGTACATTTTCACATTTATCATTTCATATGTAATTCAGTTCATGAATTCTAATTCTATGAACTTAGAATTCTATGAACCTAGCCCTAGCCTATTTTGGGCTTTCCCTTTTATATTCCAATCATTGATAAAATTTATCCCAGATCTTATAATATTCTGATTCATCTTTATTCTCAATTCCCACATCAATTTATCCATTTCACCACAAATCAAGATTTTCCTAACTATTTCCACTTCTTGTGGGGGTTCCCTGTTTTTCCAATTTTGGACAAAGACCATTCTTGCTACTGTGATAATATGTATTGTTGAAAAGATTACCCTCTTGTTTTATTTCTTGTTTATAATTCCCAAAAGAAATAATTCTGGTGTGAATTCTGTTTCCTCTTTCGTTATCTCTATTAACCACTTTTGGATATTCTGCCAATATACTTTTGCTTTTTGGCACAACTACCACATATGGTAGTATGTGCCTGGTTCATGATCACATTTCCAGCAATTTGGCAATGAATTTCTAAACATTTTGGCAATTCTTGTGGGCAGAAGGTGCCACCTATAAAACATTTTATATAAGTTTTCCTTATAAGGTATTGACACTGTTATTTTGCTGTTCCTTTCCCATAGTTCTTGCCATCTGTCCAAATGTATATTATAACCAAAGTTTATCGCCCATGCAACCATTGTCTCCTTGACCTGCTCTTCTTCCATCTTATACTCCAAAAAGAATTTGTAAATCTTCTTTATCAAGTTATTATTTGTCCCCAAAAGAATATTGTCTATTGCCATCAACTCCCCACTAATGCATAGCTAACAGTATTGTAATGGTTTTCATTCACCCTCCAGGGTTATTTATTTATTATTTATTTTATTAAATTTATATACCGCCCCCTCTCCCCGAGGGGACTCGGGGCAGTG
>JAPKID020000279.1:795-19576 GCA_026931265.2 Tropidonophis doriae | reverse complement strand
ACTTCAGCTCCCAGAATTCTCCAGCCAGCTTTGCTGAAGTCCTTCAGACTTAAAGTTGCAAAGTTTGCCCACCCCTGCTCTAGAGAATACTAGTATAAAAAATTGCAGAACTAAGCAAATGCTTCCCGATATCTTCCAAAGCATATTTAACCAGTTTGAGTTGGGAGATGAGTATCCAACAGGCCATATACAGCATCCTAATGTAACATGTACAATTCCAGCTACTTTCAGATATTGTACCTTAGCACCAATACGATTGGTAGGAAATGTTTTTTTCCTCCCAAAATAAGAATGGAAATGAAAGCAGGGTATTTCCAGAAACTGAGAACTCTTCCTATTTCTGTTTTCAACCTCGCACTCCCCCTCAAACACTCCAAAATGTTACAGTCCTTGTGTCAATTTTTCAAGGGTTTTCATCATCCTTAGTTTTGACTATTTTGCTCCTGTTCCCACCCTTAAATACCTGGAAAAAAGGGAGGGAATTAAATTCAAACTTGTTCTTCCCAAGACATCAACATGTCTTTGAATGATTTCCTGCAGCCCTCAAAAAGCCATGATCATTAATTTTGACCTGGGATCCCTCAAAGGTTTACCTCCCCAGTCTCCACTTCACAGTCATTCCTCTAGTGAACCAATACTTTTTAAACCAAACATTAATTGATAAAAAATTTTCTCTACTAACTACCTGGAACAGGTCTGACTATCAATAGGAGCAAAGTATTTTAGGTTGTCCTGTTGCTATAATTATTCTAATAAAACAAATATTGAATGTGTAAAGTGGACTGTATTTATCTAAAAGGATGACTTTTTTTAATACTTTGCATTTAAAATGGAAGAGCTCATTCCATACAATTCTGTTACTTCAGAACAAGATGATGGAGGCAGATAAATTGGTTTCAGTATAAAATCCCCTTTGAATGGAGGAAGGACAATGTTTTAAATTCAGGGTCACCTTTCTTTTAGAAAGAGGCTATATTAAAAAAATATTCATAATAGGTGTTTAGTACTGATTGATTTTATTATAGGAGTAATACTGAACCACAACTCCCCTCTGGTATTCTTTCGGATTAGCTTCACTAAGGATCACGGAAAGCAGATTAGCCACGATAGCTTTGTACAGAGAATGGCTATCCCTATTATGCTCTGCGTGTGGATTTCCTGAAGATATCCAAGATTTGGTTGTTATTGGTTGCTCAGTTTAATAGATGTTGATCTGGTTTAGTAAGAATAAACTTGCCTGTTTTCTTTAGTTGTCCTTAATTTTATTACAGTGATTTATTTTATTTGGGGGTCGGACAACAATAAGGTAATTGAATATATGTATATTTGGAACCATAAGCATTGCGAACTTTGATACTTCAGTCCTGCCTTCTTCTAACATACAGATTAATGAGAGCAGGTGTGCTGAAAGCTGTGCATTGGGGTGGACACAAATCTGCAATCTACATGAATTGATCCTTTTCACCGATTGCGGTTGGACTGATATGTTCAGAAGAAACAGAAAGCATCCTCCTCCTGATCTACTGTTGAATCTGATTACCCTGCAGTATGAAGGCTCTCACAAGAACCAAGACCATTGTTCGCTGAGAACACTATTGACCTGTGTTTTGCACTTGTTTGGACTCAAGAATGTAAGCTTTTTCTCAATGTATGTACCATTAGATGTACCTGAAGAAATATCTAATGAAAAGGAATTGTTGTTAACTTTGGTGGTTTCTGTGCAGGTAGGTGTTGAATTTATCACTGGCAGCTTCAGTTGGCCTCTCTAGCAGGCAAGAAGTCTAGCATCTATTCACTTCTTCCATCATCGTTAGAAGCCCAGAAAGACTGTCAGAATGGTGCTTGGGCAGTTCTGTTATGTCTGTGAGATACCTTTTTAGTTCTCCTGTGTGTTTCACCCCGATTATGCCATCTATTAAATCATAGCACTAGCTGTTGCTTGTGCACAAGGATAGTAGTGCAGCAAGAGATATAGGAAAATTAAATATGTACACATGTACACCTGTTCCTCAGTTATTGTCTGAGGTATCACAGAGTTGATCTTGGGCAGAATTATAAATTTAATGGAGCCGAATTTATTAAATACCAACAATCTTCCTTTTCACCCACAAGTACAGTCATCATGATGACATAAATGGTCTGAATGATCCTTATATAAATTCAATACATCACGGAATTTTCACTGAAGGAAAAACGTCTTGGATAAATTGTTATGAGGGAGTTCACGTCAGATTTTGGAGTTCCCCCAGCCTTAGTTAAGCACTACTAGCTGAGTTCCTTTGGCCTGAACCAAAACAGCTAGGTTTATTTTCATATAACTACAGCTAAATAACCTAATGTAGCCTTGCAAATAAATTTGCAAAGGTAAACATCTGCAAAATTGTTCCTGTTGCTTTCACAGAAAGAGCCTAAAAAGGAAGAACTGGGAAGAGAGAGAATGCACTCTTTTTTTTCTTTTCAATTTAGAAAAAAACATCCCAGTATTTTGCCATAAACAGGCTTCCTCCCTAAATAGATAGTTTAGCAGAATGGAGAAGTTTGAAGCCTGAATGTGCAAGATACCTACTTGTGAAGGCTAACTTCATGTATAGTGCTCCAAATCTTTTCTTACTTGCCATGTACTTTTAAGGTATGGTAACTTAGAAATGGAAAGTATGTCCACTCCTTCCATGTCACTGATTTTCATCTGAACTTTTCCCTGTTGTCAACCAATGAAAATTTCTACTGTACAGTCATGGGTCTTGTCCTGTTCTGCTGGGTAGAAATTAGTACTTTGAAACAAACGATGTGCCTGATGGCACAATATTTTCTTCATCTTTCTTAACTTGTATTGAAGAATATTAGCATGCCACAAGATACTATTATTTATTCAGATATCTTTAATTTGTACGTCTACTTTTCCCAGATTTATTACTTCTTGTCTTCATTTCAGTCTTCTTTCTGCTAGTGTTGCAATTCCTTTTGGATTGGTTGGAAGTTAATTTGAAATCTGATTCTACCTACTTGCCATCCTCAATGTGGGATGGCAGCAAAAGCAGAGTGAAGTCTAGTACACCAGAATTATAACATTGCAGAATCTGGGATTAGCTTTGTATGGATTATAAATTCTAAAAGCTCTTTAAATCCCTTTCAGGAAAGGCCCATTTGTTGTGAGCAACCCTTTTTGGAAATGTTCTTCCTTTTCTTCCCTCCCTCCCACTTTTTACTTTTTCAATTTCTTGGATTTGGTCTGGCATTTCCTTCAAAAGGACTGGCAATTAAGGAGACATTCTTTCTTTTGCTCATTTGGCTCTTTTCCTTTGTTTAGAACATCCATCTGTCCATGGTCAATTTTTTTAGAAGCCTGCTTGAATTAGCTTTAATATTAGCTCAGCTCTTAAAAGGTTGCTGAGCTATGTGAAAATCCAGGAAATGCCGGTCACTGAGATAGCATCCAGCCTAATTTGCACATACTATCTGCTTCCTTTTATTTTAATTTAATTTTAGAATTCATTTTGCCAGCAGCAAGTAAAATTGTACAGCAGGCTAGACTGCTGGATTGAGTTTAAAATAAGAAATAATTAACATTATTCTCCCCTCCCATTTACCTGGAGTCATACTCATTACCACCGTCACAGAAGCGAAATAAATTTGAAAAGAACTGAATAGACTTTTCCCTTTGCATACTTGTTCACAAATTATTATTTAGGATTATAGTGATGCACTAATGAGGAGGTTCAGTTGGAAGCATCCTAAAAAAGCAATTACAAAACTCGAACAGAAGTAAGAGGTCATCCAAAGTAATATTCATTCCCTCATTCCAGAGATCAAATGAATATCAGGTTGATTTCCCAATAAAAGATTTAAGGAATAGCCAAGAAAAGTCCATCCTAGATGTATTTATGAAAAAAGTTGATCTGTTGCAGTTATACAAAATCAATCATAAAGGTGAATTGATGTTAGAGAAGGCTTGTCATTTGAAACGAGATTAAATTGCTAATTATTGGCCACATTGAAATTGGTGCCACTTAATTGGCAGGCCCAAATGTTTAACTTGATTTGTTTTCCTCAAATGATTGGATACGTTTGTTTTTCCAACAGTTAAATTTGTCCATTGGTTTTATAAATATCCACATAATAAATACACTGGGTTTGGGGCATACATAAAGAATACTATTATTCTTCATACTGTATATCCAACTTTAAAAAGTTTCAAGTCCATTCTAGTTAGTAAATAAATAAGCACTAACAAATCATCAGAACTATAGCTGCCAGTTTGACAATTTTGATTAGTAGAACAGAGTCCATGTTTATAAACAACAGGCATGGAAGTTCTCAGTATTGTTAACTAAGCAAAAAATCATTTCAAGATATATATGAATACACTTTGACGTTTGCTTACTTTAACCTAGATATACAGTATGTATCTGGCAAACAAGATAAATCTTATTTAAGCAAAGAGAAAAAAGCTACTGAGCTTTCCTTTCTACTGTCCCATCATCAATCAAACTGATGTGTTGCCCCTACTCATTATCACAACTACTATATTGAAATAATACGCATATTAGGATAATAAGAATATTGGACACTGATTGTTGGTTTTTGAAAGGAGATTTGAGTTCAGGACAGAATATCACAGGCTGCAAGTATCTTAACACTCTAAAACTGTCCCACTTATTTTCCTTTCCTCCCCCACCAAACCCTGAAAAATTTGGCCTGATTCTTATTCTGATGTTGTTTGAGGATTATCTGAAAGGAAATATAATTGTCACATTCATGTTTGAGCTAGATTACGCAGTTTGTTTCAGTTACCCCTTACCAATTGATAAGTGGACAGTCCACCTGGATTGATTGACCAGGGGCAGGGGGGGGGGGAGAGAGATTTCTTACTAATTTGTAGCCACTATCTAAACAGTTGTTGAGTGCCAAGTTGGAAATGGCTCTTTTAATGCTGAATACAGTAAAAAGGGGGAGATTTTTTGCTGGCATTTGAGACTCTCCCTTTTTTCTATTATGATACCTGTTTACCATTTGCTGGCTGATGGTGAAGATTAGCATGGCATCTCTCTAGAAAACCATCAGGCCAGAGGTAGGCGTAACATATTGTCTCTTAAAAGTTGAAAATACTACAGTATACTGAAGAACTACTAAGTCTAGAGTTTCCCGGTCTTCTGGGAGTTGGGACCCACCCATCATAAAGTTGCCATGGTCGAGAAACAATAACTTAATCAAATATTGAAATGAGCAAAAAGGGAGAATTGTAGGCAATAGCAGAAGGCGAGTGAATATCTAAAAGAGCTTTCATTTATTTAATCATTGTACACTCTATCTTAAATCTTCAAGGTAACAAAACTAAATAATAGAGTTAGTCTTTGCCTTGGCATCACCCCAGAACCAGATCCAAATAAGACGACTTGGAGTGGATTTTTTTAAAGTTGCTTGAGTCAAAAATCTTTCGCAAGCAAAGTGAAATGTAGGGGTATTATTCTCATCATAGCTGGGTGAGGATAAGGCATCCTGCATTCAGGAATGAACAGGTCCATCTTCAAACCAGAGACCTTGAAACTGGTCATCTCAACCACAGTTCTTTGGACAGGAAGAAATAAAACGGGCTGATCCATGTCCTTCTGTAGCTTCAATCAACCAATATTTTTTAGTGCTGTATATGGCAATGCTTGTTGTGAATAATTAATTGATTATTTTTTACAAACTTCTCAGTCTTCCATCAATTCATTTGTCTTTCTATTCCTTTGCTCAGACCTTCAGTTTGCTTTTAGAATGTGTTTCCAGTTCTCATTTTGTGTAAAAGCAATTTTCAGTAGTTAGGGTGTTTTTTTTCCTTTGCTTAATTCTTTCTTATTCCTTTATTCTTCCAGTAACACTATTTACTATTAGTTGTAATAGTGACTGGAAATAATGTATTTTTCTTGCATTGGAAGAGAGTATCCATAGTTTTGACTTGTTTCACTTGCTCTGTCAAGAAGAGGTCGTTTTTCTTTGCATCTCCTTAAAGAAAAGGAGAGCAACTTTGTGAAATGTTCCTACCTACTCCGATGTACAGCAAAAACAGCTCTTTTGTTTTCTTTTATCTTCTGCTATGAGAAAACCCAGGTAGTCTTACAATTTCCATAAATGTTTCTGGAGAGCATTCTGACAAATAAGGCAACCAATTCTTGAGTTCTACCCCTGGATAAGTGTTTTCTCCAGAATGTGCAATCACTCAAGCAGCTTCACCTGTATGTTTACTTCATGATTTAGCTGTGACACAAATAGCAGGGATTATAGGATCATTAATTTTGGAAGTGGACAAAGGGACCCTTGGATCAAAGGTGACGTTCCTGGGAAAGAAGGCTGCTATTTATGGCTCTGCCAATGATATGTGGATCAGATTTTCTCCCTTTGCAAGTGGTCTTCTCAGCTAGCTTTATCCTCATGCTCTCTGCTTTCCAGGACTTGAGGGCTGTTTGTCCGAGAAGCTATTTCTCAAAGCTATACTGATGGGATCTGCAATCTTGGGCAGGAAAAGGTAGAAAATGGTATTTGTAAATAGAGGTTGTAAACAAAGCCCTCAGCTGATTGTTAACTAAAGGCTACTTGAAATGCACACCAAACTAATGGTGTGCACATGCTTCATCAGGATCCCAAATATCTAGGCAAGAGTGTGCTTGTTTCACAGTGCTAATTTGGATGCAGAGATATGAGGGAAGCTGTCACCTCGGAGAATTAATCTCCCACTTCCACTATGGAGAATGGAGAACTTTTAAATGAAAGATTCATGGTATACTTTCAGAGGAAATGGGAAACTATTTTGAGATAAAGATTTCGTCCTGCTGGCTAAACTCCCTCCCTTTTACAAAACCCTTACCCCATTTTTTTCTCTTTTACTCTGACAAAACAGTCAACCAATCCCTAGATAGTGAACCTTTTCAGCACCAAGCACCCAAACTGGAATGTGTGCATGCGTGCTGAAGCACCAGAAACCTGAAAACCAGCTGGCTGATGCGCATGTGCAGGCCGGCCACCTGGTCTTTGGGTTTCCAGAGCACACATATGCACTGGCCAGCTGGTCTTTGTGTGAGCTGGAGCGCTGAAAATCTGAAGTCCAGGTGGTCAGCACCGGAAACCAGAAGAGCAACTGGCGATGGCGTGCGTGCCCACAGAGAGGGCTGTGCGTGCCACCTCTGGCACGTGTGCCATAGTTTCACCATCACGGACCTAGATGATTCCAAGGCCAGATAATCCTTTCCCTCAGATCTGCCATGATCATCTTTCATCAGGGTCACAAAAATGTATTGATTGACAACAAAGATCAACCCTTCATAGTTGAGCACTATGACAAATCTCTACCCCTTTTTGCAGGCTTCAAAATGCTACTGGCAGATGCCATCACTGTGTCCCTTACTTGGGGAACAATAATAAAAAAGGAAACAGTAACATAGAAAGTATCTTGATCATCCACAAAGTTAACTTATATTAAATAGGTCTCAGCAACCTTTGTATTCACTTGCATGTCCATTCCAAGGTCCGAATGGCTTGTCTAGTATAAATATATGAAAATATCAGGCCAAGACTTCATCAATGATTGTAGTGCAGACTAAGCACATGAATTAAAATGTTCCCTAGACTTTATATAAAGGGGATTACTACTGTGATTATTGCCAATCTTTAACAAGAAGATCCAGTGTTGGGAGGTCAGTCACCATGAATGCTTGGGTATTTTACATAAACATTCACAGGAGAAGCACCTATAAATGCTTCAGGTGATCAATCATCATCTTTCTATTTAAGCCGCGCAGCTGGTTGGAAAAGGTTGTGAGGATACTATTAATTATTTATAGAATCCAAAAAGAATGAGGAAAGAGTTCCTGGATATACGATACTGCTCCTACATTGGAGCATTAAAGTTGATTCTACAATGTCTCCAACAAGGAGACTGGTGGTATCCATGGACGTCTAGGAGACACACAGGCAGTCTTCCACTTGCAACCATTCATTTACTGACTATTCAAAGTTACAGTGGCACTGGAAAAAAAGTGACTTAGGACCAGTTCCCACACTTACAACTGTTGTAGCATTCCGATGATCGCGCAATCAAAATTCAGGCACTTGGTAACTGAATGTATTTATTATGATGATTCCATTATCCTAGGGTCATTTGGTCACCATTTGTGACCTTCCCTGCCACTTCTGACAAACAACATCAATGGGGGAAGCACGATTCATTTAATGAGCACCTGATCCACTTAGTAGCTACAATGATTAATTTAACAAGCCTGGCAAAAGTTGTAAAGTGAAGCACAAGTCACTTAACTATGTAAGTCATAAGTCGAGGACTACTTGTATTTATTATATATACTATTAATCCATCCCACTGAAGATTCCTCCAATTGGAGTGTTTGGTACAGTGCTTTCAGAACATCACCCTTCCCTTCATGCTACTATCAGTCATGGTGGGGATGGGAGTGTCCAATTTGATGGCACATTTTCAACTTCACAGTACATTGTGAGCTCCAGAGGGATCTTTTTCTCTTACTTCCCAGACATGAATAAAACATGCCCTGCCTGCTAAAGTGAGTAGGAGAAATGCTAGCTAGGAACGCTCTTCATTCATTGTAGAAAGAAGGCCTTCCAAATAAAATTAAATGTTCAATATTGTATTTTCTTCTTTTGAGTTATTGCAAGCAGTATTTTCCTGTCCCATTTTAGTCCTAAAGGTATGGGGATTGCATATGTTAGCATTTTGTTACCAGAGGGGTTGAAGACAGATAAGGCTGGCTTGGTTGGGCAATCAAATCATACTGGCAAACGGTGACAAAGAAAAATTAAAAATCTATTGTTTCAGTCTACATACTTGAAATTTTCTACTCTGATTTGTATGAAATGTATGCTTCACATCATAATGTTTATCATTCCTTTAGATTTATGTGCTTTAATAACTAAAGTTTTAAAGGAATTTTCAGCTCCTTTACACCCCCAGGTTCATTCAATTACTGGTCCAATTTCCTGCACGATTATAGATCTGTTAGGCATTTTTCTTGTTCTAGATAATGGGAGGCTAACGTTCCAGTTTTCTTGAAGAACGCTCCAGAATTGGAAATGAACTGGTAAGCTTATTCCACCACCACCCCAACTATGACCAAGTGAGTCAGACTACTTTCTTAAGGCCTTTGCCTAATCCTAAATATAAGGAAAGAAATATAATATCCTGCAAATAACATAAATGAAAGCCAGGGGGAGGGGATCTTTGGGCTATTCACACTGTCTCATTACAACCCACCTCACAGGGCTGTTGTGAGGAATGCAGGAGAAGGAAGGAGTATCAATGTATGTTTGCTGCCTTGAATTACTTAACAAAGTAATAAAGGTAGGATAAAAATCAAATAAATTGAAAGTAATTGAAATTCTATCCAACTTTGGGAGATAAATTTTCCTGAAAACAGCTCAGTCTTTGTGCTCTCTGGATAGTCACTGATCTGGAAATCTGCGAAGCTACGATATCTTAACTAGGTTTTTTATTTTAAAGTTTGTAACTATGTTTAGAGTTGTTTTTATAAACAGGGATACCCTAGCTTAGTTCAATATGCTTCCCAATATTTGGGGGACATAAATTGTCTTGCTGTTCAGGTGAACTATGTTTATGACAGTGTTGATTGGGGAATGTTTATGACTTGCCAGTTGTATGTAAAGATTTGTTTCCCTTTTTTAGTTTCCACAAAGGATGATACTAAATTCCTGTGACTATGGTATGCTTTGGAAAGGGACATAAAATTAAAATTGTAAAGCATTTTCTCTTCTGAAACAATACTTTCCCAGGAACATATAAATTAAGAAATTCCAAACTGAAAGGGATATAAAGTAATATATTAAACCTACAGGTAAAATTAACTATTCATCACTTTGATTCCCCAGGATTGTTCCTGAGCAAACAACATGCCAACAGCATGGCTTGAAAAGCTTCTTAAGGATTATATGCAGTGTGCAGTATAAAAGTTGCCACTGCAAGCACTGACAACAATCAATATTGGGGGCTCTTGTTTCTGTTTTGTGAAAGAAGGGTCATTGCTAAAGTTCAGTACTGTTCACATTTGCCTCTTTTAAAGTATTATTCATTTTTATGGGCTTCTAGTTTAGTTTAGTTTATTAAATTTGTATACCGCCCTTCTCCCTTGCAGGACTCAGGGCAGTGAACAGGTATCAATAAAAACATACAAAAGACATCAATAAATAAAATACTTCAAAATAATATTAAATTGGGGCCCGTTCTAAAATCCAGATAAAACTCGTTAAATAAAACCAATTTAACCAATTAAAAGCTACTACGCCAGGCCATAGTTATCTATGCAGTCACAGAGTTAAGGTGAAATTGAGTTCAGCATGGCCACTGTACTAGACAATTGCTGGGTTCTAGCATCAAAACAAACCAAAAAAACCCTGCATGTTGTCTGGCTTCACTCTTTCAATATTTGTCCCATATATAATGCATGGACATGCTTCATTGTTCAATTTCATAGAACATCTCCTCACAAGGTCAAAAAAAGTAATTGAAAGAAACAACTGTAGATTTGAATAACAGTATAACAACATTGCATGGCGACAAAACAGTGTATGTCAGCAATTAATTTGTAGCGCATTCATATGGTTAGTAGCGATGAAATAAACCAGGAATTGAAAACAATATTAAAACTTCTAGGGAAAAAGGATTGAGGAATAATAATGGTTAGCTTGAAAACCAGTTACCATCAAGAGTCCCCACGGGGAGAGGGGGCGGTATAAAAATGCAATAAATTAAATAAAAATAAATAAGACTTCAGGTCTCAAAAAGGGTAATTCAACTTTTTATTGGAAGAGATCATAAAAACTGGGCTATTTAGGTTCAGTATAGTAAAATTAAGAGTTCCATAAACTTTTTTTCTTGCCTAGAAACTGTAGGCGTGGTAATAAAGTTCTGTCATCTTTTAGATAGTGATGTCAGGGCTGCCTCCGTTCAATCCCTAGGAAAGAAAAACCCTTGGATCCATAAATTTAGAGAAGAGGTACTTTTGCTAGGAAAGAACTGAATACAGCAAAAGTCAGGCAAGATCTCGAGCAAAAACGTGTGAAGAAGCAAATTGAAATAAAACCTAGAAACACCCACCCACCCCTGCCCTGTAGCTAGGCAACCAGATTTCAATCATTGGCCAGAAGATGTTTTGGGAAAGTCTCTGATTCAGGTGCACTATTGCTGCCTTCTGCATACTAAATTGGCCTTGAAGGTGATGAGTCCAAGTTGGCATCTACAAAGCTTCATGAAAAATGTCCACCATGGCTTCCTACAAGCTTCCCTCCTCCAAGTGCCCATCACCACCTCCTTTCAATGTCAGTTGGCAGCAAGCTGGCAAGCAAGCAAAGATGCAGGTTGACAGGTGATTTGTGCATGCATTGTGGAACACTAAATTGTTCTTCACATAGGATTGGAATTGAGTGGTTAATATATTCAAATAAATAAATAGAATTGGGGCCCACTTTAAACATTGATCTGTATAACACTGCTGCTGTTCAATCAATTACTCCTTACAATATTAACTTATATTTACATAGTTCAATTAAATGGAATGGTATCACACCTGCCAGATCAGGCATATGTTAATATTGCAAGAATAGTACATTATCAGCCTGAGCTACAAGCTATAAGCTTAAAATAAATGTTAATTTCTGTAAGATTTGCTTTTATAACTAATATCCCATGCAAAAATTCTATCTAGGGCATAAGTCCAAATATTAAGATAAATTTCTTTACAAAACTGAACAACCATTCAGTTTTATGTTAAGGCTGAAGACGTATACACCTCATTTGGAAAGAGATTGAAAAAGTGTGAATGCATTAACAAATGTATTACGTCTGGTATCATGAGTGAAGTTTGTGTACAGGTGAAAGATGTAATATATTTGATAACTATATGAAGCTTGCCTGCAGGACTAAATGTAGTTCTGTTTTTTGGATGTTTTGAACAATTTTGGTCTAGGGTAAATTAGGTGGAATATTTCCACAGATCATATGAGGAATTAGAAGCATAACTTAAATTAGCTTGTTTTTGAAATCTATTGTTTACTTTACACAGGGTCCTGTAAAATTTGGTCAAAACATGCTGGTCAATAGTAGCTTTGGGCTTTAACATACCATATTTTCTGGTAGATTCTAATCTCATTTTTGATACAATTCTGAGGAGGAACTATGTTTATTTAAGCTTTCTTCTGGCTGGCCGGGCTTCATCCAGGGCTCAACAATCAAGGTTTCTTGAGCTAATAACCTACAGTGAAAGACACATTTCAGTTGATCTGTTCTCACTGCAGATACAAGATGTCCTGAGAACTTGGAAGCAGGCAATAAACAAGCAAGTCAATAAATAAATAATGAAAATCAGCTACTGAAAAAAAAACCCATCCAATCAATCCAGCTCTCTATTTATAGCAGTTTTAAATCTTTCATCTTTTTCTTCCCCTGTTACAGCATAATGGATTTCTTGAGCTCATTTCTCGCCCTTGGATTTGAAGGACAGTGCACTATGTTTTGAAAACAGTCCTGTCTGGTCTTGGATTCTACTTCCAGACTGGCCAGGTTCAGTCCTCATACCAAAAGCCAAAATGAAGTTTGTGTCACTTGTGAAAGTTATATTTAGTAGAGTTTGAAGGTGATTCCTCCCCTGCCCGTGGACTTTGGTCCTTATCTATCTTCTGGTTCAGCATCATTCTGTTGTAAGGCCCAAGTTTAAATAGTTGTTGCAGTTTTAAAATCCTTCTTGGCTCTGTAAGATGTTTTGATATAGAATGGTGCAGTCAAGCGGAGAACTTTGGCTGCCCAAGTGTCTCAATAGGATTCTGTTATCATTGCATCAATAGCAGATTTCTGCCAGTTGTTCCGAGAACATCATGAAATGCTGCTATGTGGAGGCCATTTCTGTGAAAATTGTTGGAAAATTGCCCTGGTATCCATTTCTGACAGGAAAACCTGTTTCCTGGTTATACATCACAATGCTGCCAAAATAAATGTGTGCTTTTCTTTTAATTCCTCAAAAGACCCATTTTTCTTCAACCATCTTTAGGATTAGCCCCTGGAGGGCAGGTATAAAGAGTATAAAATAATTGAGGGGTGGTTCATTTGGGGGCATTGGGACTAAATTATAATTCTCTATAATTTAGTCATCTTCATTTTATGGTACAGGTTTGTTTGTTTGTTTTTTACAAGAAAAATGAAAAAAAAAATCAGACCAAAAAATTGACAATGAACATCACCGTAAACTTGAGTAATGTATGTCTGTTTATTAATCTCAAAATAATTAATTTGGTGTGCATCTTTTGATAATATACTTGAGTTTTGGAAATTTTGAGATATTTATCTCAAATAAGCTTTGCATCATTTTATCTTCAACCTAAAAAAATAATAATAACATTTCGCATCTATTCTAAACACCTTTTTATACTTTACAGTAAAAGATTAAACACACATACAGGTACAGTATTAGCACAGTTCCTATACACATCTGGGAGAAAGGACATGGCACTGGCTACTCCTGGAAGAAGAAATTAAACCTTTCTAACATTTATCTTGACAAAATCACAAACGAGGTGATAAACCACCTGGAAAAACAAAGGGAAATCATCAAAGCCATTGAAAAGCGAAAGTTAGAATAATTCAATAGGAAAAAACACTACCCTCTAAAGTACAGGTACATAGTTGAGTCTCCTAGTACACACAGAAAACATTTATAGAAAAATATGGCATACTTCACTTAATTCTCTAGGGAAAAAGTGAAGGCAAATGAGGTCCAGGCAGAAGAAAAACATGGTTTTAAAACCCAAGGGACTGCTTTGAACAAAATCCAGCAGCACTTTTTCATGCGGCTGTTGACAAAAATAGGAATGCCAATATGATCGCCAATGTTTGATGACGGATATGGCACAAGAAGAACATTTATCTAGAAACTATAATGGATAATATCTGAAATTACAGAGTAAATTTTGAAGAGGCAAATGTTTCACATTTCAAAAGACCACCATCTGAGAAGAGCTGAATCACTGTGAGAAAAAATAGGTTGTCCATAGACCCAGCACTGCTCTCATTTCGTTATCCTTGGAATCCAAAGATCCCATTGCAGATAGCCTTACTAAGAATTTTCCAGAGGGCATCACATATTGACTTCTCCTATTTTTCTATGACCGTTGCTTCCTGGAGACATTGTCTCAAAGTTGCTTCAATCTGTGAGATGGGTGGGAAATTAATTTGATAATAATAATCTGGAAACAGCAGAATAGAAAAGAACTAGAGATGATAACAAAATACATAGCCCTGCAAATAGAAAGACTATGGTAAAAGAAAGCAAAGGTAGTACCAATAGTAAGAGGCAGTGCAATCTCAAAACAACTAGAGCACCATTTGAATGCTATCAGTCTTGATAAAATCACCATTGGTTGCTTGCAAAAGGCAGCTTTACTTGGAACAGCTTACATCTTGCAACAATACCTTCAATTTCATCAAATGTCCATATCTGCCTCTCCCAGATATTTGGGAAGAACTTGATAGGTAAATAATAATGCCAATTCCAGTCTGAACATCTGGCTGACTGCAGTGAACCATAATATCATTGGATTGGGCAGGAAAGATGGAATTAAATCGAAAAACAAATTTTCATAAATACCATATCTTGAAGCAGGATTCAATAGATTTTCATGGGGAAGTGTTTATTTTCAGACAAATGGAAATTCATGTACTGATTTCTCTGCATTGTAAAATATAATGTTGCATCTTAACATTACCACGTTTTTAAAAGTTTCTTGTATTCAGTCACTCATTATACCTGTGGGCCATGTTTAGTAGTAGCCACTAACTGCTTTTTTTTTTAAAATCACATATTTAAAGAGTTTGCTGGTATCAACAACCTTACTGTATTTCTCTAAACAAAATACAAACATTTTGCCAAGGAAACCAGCATTATCCCTGTTTATCCAGCAATATTTTCCATCTCTAGATTTCATTCCAAAGAAGATATCATTCCACTTCAGATTCTGTTTCTTGAGGTTTTTTGTTCCACTTCAGGTTCTTTCTTGCTGCTTAAGAAAGGCTCCTCAATACATGCTGGATGCTCATGTGTGCATTTGTTTGATAGTTTCCAATTAGTCTATTTCAAAAAGCTATATAATGTGGGATAGAACTGAGAAAAAAAAATCACTTGTAAAAATGGCAATGAATATCTTTAAAATGCCTATAAAGCCACCTGGACACCACGTCATGTTGCAGTTTTTGTAGTAAGGCATGAAGTAAGGCATAACATTCTGAAGAAATCATATTTTATTTAGCACTGCTCCCCCTGATGAAGACTGTACAGCATTAAACATGTATCTATGTGTCTGGAGAAGGCTGGGATAGGAAACTTGGACGCTTGGCTGTATCTGCAATGTAATAGCTATCTGAACATGGTAGGGTGGAGTGGGAAAAGACACTACCCTCTAGACCAGGGGTCTCCAACCTTTGCAACTTTAAGTCTGAAAGACTTCAGCTCCCAGAATTCTGGAGAATTCTGGGAGCTGAAGTTCTTCAGACTTAAAGTTGCAAAGATTGGAGATCCCTGCTCTAGACTACAGGTACATTGTTGAGTCTCCTCACACACACACAAAACATTTGTAGGTGAATCCATTTTTTAAAAAAGGTCAGACCAGTGAATTTATAGAAACATTTGCTGTTATTGAACAGATAAGTTCATAATTCTAATAAGCATGATTGAGCTACTAACTTATCCCCAACTGCAGAGGTAGTATTCTGACCAGTTCTGGAGGACTGGTAGCGGAAATTTTGAGTAGTTTTGGAGAACCGGTAAATATCACATCTGACCTCCCCATCCCCATCTATTCTCTGCCTCCTGAGTCCCAGTTGATCGGGAGGAAATGGGGATTTTGGTAGTAACCTTCTTCTTGAGTGGAGAGGGAATGGAGATTTTACAGTATCCTTCCCCTGCCACACCCACCAAGCCATGCCACGCCCAAGCCACTTCTACAGAACTGGTAGCAAAAAGTTTTGAATCCCACCACTGCCTCACTGCGTATGGTGCTCAGAAGCCTTGGACTTGACTTGTCTGAATTTAAGATGTAGATGCTATTTTGAGTTGGCAGAAATCAGAGTTGGAAATAAAAGCTTGTTGGAAGTCATAGATTCTGGTTTCTGCAAAAATAAAATGTCAGTGATTTCACGTTTGAACTACGGGATAAGCCTAAGAATCTGGTTAAAGCATCACAGACCACCATGTATGTTTTGTTTGCATGTCTGCGTAAGAAGCCATATGCTGCGCATTATGTAAAATGCTATCTTCTTCCACATCCCAATGTAAACTCATCAAACACCAAATTTATCCTACAGACAGTGGGATCGGTTATACTGGATTTCCAGCATCTCACAATCAAGACTTTCAAATGTAAGATATTTGGCAGATGAAAATATAAATGATTGGACAGTCATTTATCCGGGATGCAATTAAGTGCTCTTGCCTTGGGCATGATGTTGAACTAGATCTCCACGGTCCCTTCCAGCCCTATGATTCTATGACCTCTATGCATAATGTCTTTACTCTCCCTCCCCATTATACACCAAGTGGCTTCCTACGGAACTGCAAAAGAAAAAGCTTTCCCACTTGGTTATGTTTATAGAAATGGGCCCTTCTAAATGCTTGTGGAGGGACATGAGATTTGTCTGATGTACTGCCAAGGGACATGAGTATTTTTAAAGTCAGATAAACAAATAAAAAGGAAATGGGACAATTGAAACTGCCGAGACATGACCAAGGTTATTTTATAATCAGGTTATATTTCTTTTTTGTTAGGATGTAATGTGCTTTATCTACTAATGCTTCCCAGTCAACTGCAAATGCGCTGACAGATTACCCATTCAAGTAAATTCTACTTTCTTCTACTGTGCTGTTGTCATGAAACTTCACTCTGATTCACGTTTTTAGAAGGAAAAATATATAGAAAGTCAGGTTGGCTGGCTTTCCTCCCAAGCAGAATTTTAAGAGGAAAATGATATAGATTTGAGGTTTCTAGATTGAAATGTATTTGTCAAGGCTTCCTTGTTTTATGAATAGGTCACATGGTACTGCTTCCATGGCTACTGTAACAAACAATATTTACATTCAAGGTGGCCAAATGAAAGACTTCCTTCAAGGTATTCCACTATTGCTCTGGTTTATAAATTCAACAGGTGAAAAGGCCTAATAAGCTTTGCATGGATAGATTTTGTTAATTTTCTGTTATTTTTCATTGAGGCAGAGATGCCGATTTCATCAGGAGCTCAAGGACACATTGGATTTGGAGTGGACACAACCATCCGATGGTTTCCTAGTGGAGGAAAGAAACTTTATGTGCCTTTCAAGGTGAATTCCTACCTTCAGAGGTATCTATAAAATGATTCTTTATTTAAAACAAAGTACTTCATATTTCTTATGAGAAAATGTTGGCTATTGTTCCCCCCAGGGGAATATTTTTATGCCAACTGAAAGATCATAAAGTATTTAAGCTGTCAAATTCTCTAATTCTTTATTTTAAAATTTGGCAATGATTCTGTACAAATTTATACAAATTATAGAACTATTTATTTCATTAATGTTGATACAAGGAGTTAATTGCTTTCTTGGCCAGAAAACCTTGGAAAACATCTTATATAATTTCCCCCCTTAAGATTTATTTTAAAAATACTGAATAATTTGAAATTGTTAGCATTCTCAAAACAAAATTGATCTTGCTGCACTTTGGATATGGTCCAAATTAATTTTCTTCAGCAATGAATGAAATTTTATTAAATGGATGAAAGCTTATCATCAACAGGCCACTGTGTCAGTTATAACAAATCAACTGATTTCAGATTCATTTGAATTACCACATGATACTTATCAGGGTTGCCCACTTTCCTTGTTCCTTTTTTATTTAACTTTAGAATCCTTAAAAAGGTAAAGGTTCCCCTCGCACATATGTGCTAGTTGTTCCCGACTCTAGAGGGTGGTGCTCATCTCCATTTCAAAGCCGAAGAGTCAGTGCTGTCTGAAGACATCTCCGTGGTCATGTGGCCAACATGACTAAACACTGAAGGCTCACAGAACGGTGTTACCTTCCCACCAAAGGTGGTTCCTATTTTCCTACTTTTTATGTGCTTTCGAACTGCTAGGTTGGCAGAAGCTGGGACACATAAAGGGAGCTCACCCCATTACGCAGCGCTAGGGATTCCAACCGTCAAATTGCTGAACCGTCAAATTTTCAGATCAACAAACTCAGTGTCTTAGCTACTGAACCACCACGTCCCTTAGACTTAGAATCTTTAGCCATTAGCAATTGTAAATTGCTTCTTGAATCCAACAGTCTATCTGCTTTTCCTACAGGTATTTATACTGCCACTCTGAAGCCAAAAGCAGACTTTTTGATAAACATTCAAAAGTAAGTGACTCTTTGAGAAGTAATTATAAACTGACGAATTCAAAAACAAATTTTAGTTTAAAGATGTCAAAAGGAGAAAAAGCACAAGACAATTATCAAACAATATATACTGCAAATATATATCAGTACTTCCTGTTTTTGTGCTAGAGCTTGTATTTAATTGTGCCCTATATAATGCAATAGTAAATAATGCAGTCTTTCATTTCTGTATTAAACCCTCCTCACTTTTTGGGATTATATGTATCATTTAAAATCTCATTAAAATGTAGTCTCATATTTTCTTTAAGAACTTCCATTATCCAGACACACAGCCATGGCCTATCAGGAAGAAATCTTTTTCTAAGGAAACATTCAA
>JAPKID020000277.1:0-19614 GCA_026931265.2 Tropidonophis doriae | reverse complement strand
CAGAATTCTCCAGCCAGCATAGCTGGTTGAGGAATTCTGGGAGTTGAAGTTCACAGGACTTAAAGTCACCAAGGTTGAGAAACACTGATGTAAGCTAAATCCGTTCTCTGGCGGTGGCAGGTATTATTATTATTGTTATCCTGCAAGACATTCAGCTCCCCAACAGGACGGCAAGTTAAGAGATTGCCCTTGTCTGTGCCTCTCTCTCTTGGCCTCCAGACGGAAATTGCCTTTCTAATTGCTCCCTGGAATCCAGGTGACAGCCAGCCAGCAATAACTTTCCACTCCATGCTTTTAGAAGCCCCACGTTCTCACACAGGAGAAGGCAGGAAGCTTGGGACTCAGCTAGAGTGAGAAGCTGAGCCCTGAATGAAACGCTGGCCATCTGCCCCATCACCAGCTGCAATTTAATTGAGTTGAGCAGTTTCATTCAAGGCAGCACAAGAGCCTGTTTTCAAACTAACTATGGAGACCGGGGGCAGGGCTACTCCGTCCGGGGACTACAAACCACCAGCGAGTAGGGCTACTTGAGTCAAGGGGGAACACTTTAGAAGTAATTTTAAATAGGATAAGAGTTGAAGAAATGAGAAAGAAAAAAGGGGAGAGGCTTGTCTAGATTTTTATTCCTCTTGGATCCACCTTTGCAGATCCCTGTCTTATGTAGGATCAAAGCCTGGCACTGGGCCCTGCTTCCTCATTGGGAGAAAAAGGAGAAGTGAGGAGGGGGACAAAGAGATGGAGGCTAAGTAAAGAGGTGTCCCCCCCCCACACCCCAGGAAAAATCTAATCATGTGGAGGCGATCAGAAAGCTGGGTAGGCAGCGCAACTACAGAGCTTTCTTCTGAATGGAAATCCTGATTCCTGAAGACCTGAACTCCCTCTGCAAAGTACACGTGGCGACGCTAAGTGCACGGTGGTCAAAAATGAATGTGTGGTGTTGGTGAGCCATGAGCACGCTCGCGCAGCTGCGTAGCTTAGAGGAAACAGTGCTGGGAACATATATTTGAGTAACCTATTAATTTGCCCTAATCTTGTGAATCTATTTCTGAAGCATTTGGAACACTTAAGAAAGAAAATCTGCAATAATATTTCCTTGCTCTGTGCAAAATCTGTTTCTGCAGATGGGACATTTTCATAATGTGCTTAACTCTTCATTGGATAAGGAGAATGTATTAAGAAGCTTTTCTATGTACATCAACAGCAGGAATATAGTCTTATGGAAGACCCACAAATACTTGAACTGAATACTAACCATCCTCCAGGAGCAGCACACAGATCCAGCAAGGCCCGTGACTTTGGGAGGAACTGGAATTTGCGGTTCAACTGGATCAATTTAAAAGAAGAACGGGAGCGAAATCCTGGAAAACAAAGGTCAACATCAGGCACAGTTCTAGCGATAGTTATCAGGCTCAAACTGTACCTCAGCAGTTTGAACAGTCAGCTTTAAGGAGTCCAATTATAATTTCAGAATTAATTCACTATATTAGAAACACAAGCCAATGCTTGCCAGTGAAAAAAATCATACCCAGCCCCATAATAATGATATAGAGTAAAGCTCAAACTATGAGCAGAATAACTCAGGTTCTAGTCTAACTCAGTGGCATATGTTCTCTCTCATTCTGTTTCTCAATCCAATCTACCCTCTCAAAGTGGTTGCTGGGGAAGGAATAGCAATAGGGAGCACTATATATGCCCTGAGATCTTAAATTCAAGGAGGAATAAAAATCAAACAAGTAAATAAACAGAGGCAACCCCCCCCCCCCGAAGAATGAATCACAGATGTCATGATTCAGGTCACCATCCCAATGATCCAAAAAAGCAACTAAAGTTGACCAGGCAAGATGCTTACATGAATTTATTTGGGAGGCAGTATTATTATTAGGCAGTAATGTTAAATGAGACACCTCTAAAGCAAGGGTCTCCAAACTCTCCAGCTCATCAACTCTTTCATGAAGTTTCAAATTGTTCACTGACCCTCAAACATTATATTAAAATAATTTAATAAACACTACTTTCATAAGTATTGCAAATGAAAACATTAGTAAAAATAACACACTGCTTTCATTGAGGGCAGACCTTGGATAACCCTGTCTTACTACAAATGATAACGATAGTAAAGATAACACACAGCTGTTTTTCATTGATGGCTGACCCTGGATAACCTTGTCTTACTGCTAGCCATCTTACCTCAGGACTAGGAACTAGCATGGAGAAACTCCAAAATATTGATTGTAATTGGAATACAGCTATTTAACTCCCTTTTTGACCCTCAGCCATTTATGGACCCTTGGATAGCCACATTAACCCCTTGAGGGCTGATACTGAACCTGTTGGGGATCCTTGTTCTAAAAACAAAAGAATCCCTCCTCACTGTGGCGAATATTTATTCAAATGTTACTGTTTTGCTCTGGCAACTGCTTGTATATAACAACTTTTAGGAGATTTTTGTTTGAGATCATATTTTACCTTTTTTAGTCAACTTAAAAAAAGATTTCATTAATATTGTGTTTGGTCACAATTTCCATTCTTCCAGAACTCATGTTGGAATTTGTCACCTAACACATTAGGAAGGGATTTGATACAGGAAACGTTTTTACTGTTGCATTCTGATTGCCAACCATGATTGCCAACAGAAAGAGAATAATCAGATCAGATTAACTGAGTTGGAAGGGACCTTATAGGTCACCTAGTCCAACATTTTGATAATTAATAAACACTTTTGTCTAATAGTAACTCAAAACTATTTAGTCCGAGGGGAGAGGGGGCGGTATAGAAATATAATAAAATAAATAAATAAATAAATAGTCAAAACGCAGTACCACAGACACTTTCACGTAAAAATATCAACTCTGGGGCTCCAAAAGAGTAGTCAGTACGACCATTCCTTTCTCTTAAGTATCAATGCTCAGTAGGGACAGAAATACATTTTTGCCTCCTGGCGGCCAAACTCTCCAAAGTCCATGCGAAGAACGATAAACCGACAAAGAACATAAATGTATTAAAAGCCCATTTTCTCACCAGTCTCTTTGGCCAGATGATAAAACTTGTCTCTTCGGCTCTTTCCGATTTTTCCCTTCTTGCCCATCTCGACTATGAACCAGCGGCCGCAGCAACTCCGACCCAGGGAATCCCACGTGCGCAGAATCTGCCGTGACTCGCCTCCCTTCCCCCGTGGTTCTTCCTCTTCCTCTTCCCTTTCACTCACACACACACACACACACACACACACACCGTATGTGTGTCAGACGTCCGTCTTGAAGCTTTTTTCAGCCATTTTGTATGTCAGTTGCCCTTTTCCTCCCCTGTTCCAAAGCAGCCGGGTGAAAATACGAAATATATGTAATATTTTCCCAATCATATTAACACCGAGATACAGGGAATCTTAAAATTTAAATGTAGCGATAGTAGAATATAACCTGGTGACTTTTCCAACTACATTTAACATTACCCTCAGCCACCATCTGTGATGGATGTGTAACCTGTATTGCGAAATTGCCTTAGGTGGCAGCTACGTATTCAACACGCTAAATGTGCTAGCATTTAATTCGGTTCAAGCCTTACTGACTGAAATTAAGAAAGTCAATGTTTTCAAGCAGCCTATTTCTAAATTTAATTACGCCTTGAATCGAAATAATTTTATTTCGTCCAGCATGTATTAGATAACATATATAAGTATAAACACGATTTTGAATGCATGAAATGGATACGAATAAAAGGGAAGGTTAGGACAGGGACGGTAGGCACGTTGGTGCCCCTATGCACACCCCTTTATAATTTATAAAGACTGTTCTTTCTGTGTTTGAGTTTCATAGATTTCCCACATTCACAAATCGTACTTAAAAACCAAACACAACCCTATAAGCTCACCTCCAACCAAACTAAAACTGTGTTTCAACGGCCAAGAGGCTCTATTTCCGGGACAACTTTTCCACGGGTGAAGCACCGGCGTCCATGTTTGTTAAGGGCAAAGAACCAGGAAAAGGAGGCGCCTCGTGCTGATTTCTGTCTTAGTTTAGCGCACGCGCATTTCTGGCCAGTGTTAATATAGTTGAAAGAAAATGGCGGTGGAAGGCCCGGAGCAGGTAAGCGACTTCTGAGGACTGCTTAGTCACACCAGCAGCTGCTATCGCTTTATACAAGGGGGGGAAAATGGTAGAGAAAGGGGAGAGTTGGCATCGGCTATTTTTTGTTCCGCTAGTGGGGCAGAGGTGGAAGAGATGCGATTTGGGAAAGAAATGGGCTCTCATTGTATCCGGTCAGAGCAATAGGAAGAGGACGGCGTTCCGGTCTTAGAAGGGCGTTTGTTGCTGGTGACGTTACAAGGAGGGCAGTTACTACAGCGTGGGGGACGGGCGGGGGGAGATGGGAATGTACCTCCTATGAACCTTTATTTGCGTGTGTCAACCCGGTTTACCTCGAAAGCCACATCAGGAGTTGGGGATATTCTCAGCCCCTGAAGTGAGGGAGTGGGACTAAGTCTCTGGAAATGGGATTTAGGAGTTTTCGGAAATGTCTTGAGCTTTGGAACCACAAAAAAGAATGCATTTTGACCCCTGGTCAAGCTTGTTCTTTATTTCCGTGGTGCGTTTTTGTGCTAATACTTGCAATGTAAATGCTTGTAATGAGACAGACAGACAGAAACACAGATAATTGAATTGATAGGTGGGGAGAATGTACATGTGAGGTAAAATACGAAAGTGCCTTCAACGTTAATGTTGTTGCTAATTCAGGATATTACTTAAGAGGAGTTTTCTGTGGAAGTGGAGATCTGAAACAGATGTAAAGTCTGTTCTTAGACTTTAATTATTTTTTTAAAGAAAGAAAAGGGCTAGCTTAGGGACCTGTTCTCTGACTGAAAGATCTACTTAAAAGGAAAGTTGTCTTATGACTTATATCCTGTTCTGCTTCTCCTTGACAGATGGACTTGGATGAGGGCAAAGGTGGGACAGGGCTGCGACAGTATTACTTGTCCAAGATTGAGGAGCTGCAGGTAAGAGTTACTGAGTTCCTGAAAGATTAAAAGTCATGTTATTTTCTTTACAAATAGAAATTTTCTTCTAATGCTTTGAAACATTTGGATTGTAGTTGATTTGAAATGTGATTTCTGGATAACTTTCAACTGTATCTTCATTATGGCTGATAATGTGTAGCACAGGGGTGTCAAACTGGATTTCTTCAATGGCTGGATCAGCATTGTAGTTCTCTGTGGGCCAGCCAGAGTGGGGGAGATGGGACAGATGCCTCCTGCAGTAACCTGCAAGACCAAAATAGGCACCCCGTTTTCAGCCTGGATGGCCTCTTGTAGCAATTTGCTGGACAAAGTGCAGTGGGGGGTGCTTGAAGTCACGTGCACCCTGTTTTCCACCTGAATGGCTACCTGCAGCACTCTGACGGCCAAAATGGGGTGCAGGGGGTGGCACCTGTGGTCCCCCTGTGTCCCGTTTTGACTTTTAGAGGCACTGTGGGCTGGATCCAGCCCGTGGGCCTTGAGTTTGACATCCCTGGTGAAGCATAATGTAGCATTTGCATTAATGCTTCAAAAAGGAAACAGTAATATGTAAATCCTGTTCTACGGCTCATAATTATAAATAAAGACAGGTATGTATGCAGGAAAAATGGGATTTTGATATATGTTTACTATATTTGATATGAATCTTTAAGGCATGGTGCATATGGTCTTGAACTCTCCTTACTAGTATGAGAGCTAAAACATTTGGTTATTAGCATTTGATCCAGTTTATACCAGGCTAGAATAGAAATAGTGCAGCTGCCTTTGATTTTCTTAATTGATAGCTTGAAGTGGTACAAATGCTTTGCAAAGCTTTTTGCTCCAGATTATGTAATACTTATAACAGGGAATATATGTTTTTTATTATTGTGTGTTTACAATGGTAATTGATTTCTGCCTGAGTTTTTCATGATGTATTGCCTTTTTCCTTTTCCTTGCAGTTGATAGTCAATGATAAGAGTCAGAATCTAAGGCGACTACAGGCTCAGAGGAATGAACTTAATGCCAAGGGTAAGTTAGAAACAGTGCTTTATTGGATTGCTTTTATGATCAAGAAATAAAGAGCAGAATAACCAAAACTATGTAAATATTTTGGGAGTTGAATATAGTATTTTAAACAAGTGATGTAAGACAATCTAGATAATTATAATTTTCTAGATAAATTATAAATAAGTTTTTATATTATATCACCTAAATAACTAAAACCAAATGTATATTGTAGAGCACAATGAAATTTGTCTGCATATAGATTCATACATAATTATATTTTTAATATTAAATATCAGCAGAACAGCTTTATGTAGCACATGGTTTACTTTTTAAATAAGTTTAGGTTAAAGATTTGATTTTTTTGATTTTATTAAATTTATATACCACCCTATTCTCCATGGTAGGACTCATGGCGGTTCACAGAAAAATAAAAACCACAACACATACATATAATACAAAATGGAATTAAATAGTAAAATCTGTGCTAAAATAGTTAAGACCAATTAAAATATCTTTGCAGTGCTCAAACGTTTATACATATGAAGTTTATGTGTTGACATATATTTTGTAAGCTTATATAAATGTGATGTTGTAGGCAAGGATAGATAAAGATAATATCTTAGTTAAAAAATGGGAAAATATTTACTAGGAGTGTTCCAAGAATCTGAATGCCAGTTTGAATTCCAAGCCAGCTGTCTATTTTATGGTGACTTTAAGTTTTACTTTTCTGCCATCCATCCAATCACCCTATGTTGATGCATTATTTATTGTTTAAATACTTTACATATTCTAGTACGCCTGCTGCGTGAGGAATTGCAGCTTCTGCAGGAGCAGGGTTCCTATGTGGGTGAAGTGGTGAGGGCTATGGACAAAAAAAAGGTGTTAGTCAAGGTATGGTCTTCCTTGCACACATTTCTAAATATTTTAGATATTTGTTCCCTCAATTGGAAATAGACTGAAATAGTAATTAAGGATAATAGTGTTTAGTTTGTTTTAATCTTTACAGCAAATGTATAGGATTAAAACATTTCTGCTCAAATCTTCATTCAGTCAAGATTGTTAAGATAAAATTGTTGTGGGGCGAAGGGAAAAGAGAAGAGTTGCATGTATGCCACAGGTAATCCTTGACTTGTAATGAATTATTTAGCAACCATTTGAAGTTACAACAGCACTGAAAAAATTACTTGTGACTGGTCCTTGCACTTATGACTGTCATAATAGACCCATGGTCATGTGACCAAACTAGGTGTTTGGCAGCAGATATGTATTTATGATTTTGCAACATCTCAGGTTCATGTTACCCTCATTAGCAAAGTTACTGAGAGAAGCCAGATTTGTTTAATAACAGGGTAAAAAAAAGTTGTAAAATTGGATGTAACTCATTTAACTACCTTGTTTAGCAACAGAAATTCTGGTCCCAGTTATGGCCCTAAGTTTAGGATTGCCTGAACGAAGAGCAATAATGTAATAAACACTGTATGTATCCTTGTAATTCTTAGATTTTTGAGACAAATTGGTAGGAACTTTGATAGCAATGTTGTATTTGCAATGTTGGAAAAAAATTGACAGTGACATAGCAGCTGTGATGTTTAAATCAAATATTACCTAGTTAAAAATTAAGCCTCTTAATGTAGTTTCCCACAGTATTTTAAGATAATAGCAGCAAATATATTATTGTTTAATTACATCCTGCCCTTATTTCATTATTAACTCAAATCAGCAGATATACATAATATGGTTTAATAGTGAATGTTGAATGAATCCAGTTTTGACATACCTTGCAAAATAAACTATCCTAAAATAACGCAGGGTTTTTTCCCTAGCTGTTTCATTTGCTTTTGCAAAAGAAGCTATAAGACAGCTGTTACTGTACAGCTATACAATAACAGCATTGCTTATTGACCTTAGCTTGTTGGCTGCTACAATATTAAGAAATATTTTTTCCACTAGAGTTAATTGGCCATTTTGTATTTCAGGTTCATCCAGAAGGCAAGTTTGTGGTTGATGTGGACAAAAACATAGACATCAATGATGTAAGTAAGCTGTTTCTGGCTTTCTGGGGATAAGGAAGGCCATAAAGTCTTTCCTAGATCTGTATTTGTGATTCCTCCCCAGTGGTTCATCAGAAACTAGACCTGCTTCCATTACTTACAACTTATTTTCTTTATTACTGTCCAGGTGACACCAAACTGTCGTGTTGCTCTGAGGAATGATAGCTACACACTGCATAAGATACTTCCAAACAAAGTGGATCCTCTGGTTTCATTGATGATGGTGGAGAAAGTTCCAGATTCCACCTATGAGATGATTGGTGGCCTTGACAAGCAAATCAAAGAGATTAAGGAAGTGATTGAGCTTCCAGTTAAACATCCAGAGCTTTTTGAAGCTTTGGGCATTGCTCAACCAAAGGCAAGTGAAAAGTATTTCAAAGGGGCACACAAGCCTTGAGAAATTGAAAGGATATTATGTTGCTTTTGAAAAAGACTTCAATAAGATGGGAATATCAGGTTAAGAGGAGCTATAGCATATATTTTGTTTCAGTTTCAACCCTTGGTATATACAATCCAAAAATCTTAGTACCGAGATCTAGGAAATAATGTGCTTGAGATATTAGAGCACTATTGTGGTTCTTGCATATAATGGGCTAGGTGGGTTGAGGATCTCCACATGCAATGTTCTCTGAAAAGCAATAGATAGGCACTGTGATAATTTATAATTCAGTGGGTGTTGAGGCAAGCTTATTTGAAAGTAGTTTCTTTGGGTATTTTTCTCTTGATTTATAGGGTAGGACATGCTTATAAGTTTTAGACATTTAGAAAAGGCCTCTTGACCTTTTGTTCCTGGTATTCTCTGTGTTTTATGGAGGAATTGAGAGAGCTGAAAAGAGTCGAGACATCTACAGTGCCACTGTAGGAAGATGAATGAATCCAAGTTAAGAGCCACTATTGAGGCCTACACTGTACGGTTAAGAGAGGGCAAATGTCAAAATTTCTCCACTCTTACTATGTCCATAGAGTGCTTCCTGATGACCTTGTTTAGGGTTTTCTGGATCCTGGGTAAGGGAGCTTTAAAGGTTTGCCTTCAGGCTATACTTAAGAATTTTCAGTGCATCCGATAGATAAAATCTATCTGGATTTATTCTCAGTTGCAGACAAAGCATGGTGCATGTGCTTTGGAGATGCCTGAGGAATGAATTTACCCAGTTATCTGGGAACACATTGATGCTCTTGGACCCAAGGAAGTGGACAGGGTTCTCAGAACTGTAAGTGTTGGTCCCCTGTGAATGAGATCCATGTCCCTCCTGGTTGTTAAGTCTACCTGGGAGATGACGTGGGTGGGTCCTAGTGATGTTTAATTCATCCTTGAGGGAGGGGATATTGCTGGTGCCACTTGATCCTTCCTTTCTGGATATTTTTGTCTCCCAACTTTCCTTTTTAAGAAAGGTGTTTGAGAACACCTCATGATGTAGCTTTAGAGGATCCTGGATGATACAGATTGTTTGCACCCCTCTTAGTCATGTTTCAAGCTCAGAAAAGGGACAGAAAGGGCATTGGTCATACTTTTGGATGATCTCTAGCAGGAACCGGATGGAGGTAGTGAATTCATATGAATGCTTCACTTCTCAATAGTTTTTGATATCATCACCCATGCTTTTCATGTAGGTCAGCTTCCAAGATTTTTTTTTTGGGGGGGGGGAAACGACAATTTTATGCTGCTTCCCATTCTCCCTCCAAGGCTAATTCCAGTCAGCTTTGATAGGTTCAGCCTGATGTTCCTGCTTAGCAGGGTACTGCAAGGCTTGGTGCCCTCTCTACTCTTTAAACATTTTTTAAGTTTATTTAACATGGAACTGCTAGATCAGATTATCCTTCATCATGGACTGAGGTATTAATTCGGATGAGGTATCACTCTTAATTCACCTAGGGTATATCTCTGTCCTGGGTGAATTAAGTGATGTTGTGGATGCCCTTTTTTGCAGCCTACTATGGTCTGGATAGGGAACACTGGGGTTCAATTAAACCCTGGTAAGATGAACTGGCTGCTAAGTGGGAAGCTCCTCTGTATATAGGGAGATGACCATCTTTGGTCTTGGATAGGGTTGTCCTGCCCCAGACAGACCCAGTGTGTAATCAGGTGTCCTGGATTCCTGACTCATACTCAAATAGTTGGAAGTTATGATTAGGAGGGCCTTTTGATTGGCAGCCTAGGAAGATCGTCTTCTCTGCTGTCCTATGGACAGAGGTAAGATGGGCCTGCACTCTAGTAGCCTTCTGGAAGAACATCAAGACTTGACTCCGAAAACTGGCATGGGGATCGGAGAGCAACATACAATCCTAGGAGTGGTTAGTGGCATGAGGACAGTCCATCTTTTTAACTTAACTTTTCTTTTTATCTATGTCTGTTTTGTATGTCTCTTTGTGGCTTTCATTTGTAAACCCTCTCCCCCCTGAAATGGATATTGTATAAATTTGATAAATATTGCAATTGATTATAGGCACTTTGGAAAATGAATTGCTAATTGCTAAATGGTACTGAACCTGATTCTTAATGAAGCACATCACTACTTCTCCAAAACAATGTGTTAAACTCATAGCCATCTTTCCATGCCTAAGTGCGCGTATGTATGCCTTGTTTCATTGAATAAGAATGGAAGCTGTCTATAGGGTGGGGTACCAGCATGCTGCATAAAGTATCTGCTACATTCTTTGAATTTTGAATTCTCTTTTACCCCCCACTAATCTTAAATTCTCTCATACAGGGTGTGCTATTGTATGGACCCCCTGGCACTGGAAAAACTTTGCTGGCCCGGGCTGTGGCTCATCACACTGACTGTACCTTCATCCGTGTTTCTGGCTCTGAGCTTGTGCAGAAATTCATTGGAGAAGGTAACTTTTGGGGAAGGATTATGCGGTTTGGAAATTTAATTTAATTTATGCATTGCCCAACTTCCATCATTAAACAATGTAGTTAAGTGAACTACACACAATTTTATGACTTTGTTTGTTGGAAGCTCCCTGGAAGTTTGCAGATGGTAATCACATGACCGTAGAATGATGTGAATATAAATAAACAATAGCTGCCAAGTGTCCAAATTTTAATCACATGAGCATAGAAGGTGTTGAAATGATTGTAAGAGCACATACTGGTCACGAGTCACTTTGTCAGCACTACTAAAACTTTTGAATGACTGTAAGTCGAGATCTACTTATAATTGGTACCTTGAATTGCACTTAGACTGGTAACCAGTGCAACTAGTGAAACAAAGTTGTCACAAGGATATATTGAGGCATTCCCATTACTATCCATGCTATTGAATTCTAAAAGTTGAAGCTTTTAAATGGTGTTAAAGATAGCCCTGTGCATTGCAGTATTTTCCAGGTGATGTAATTAAGCAATATGGTATAGTAATCAGTTGCAACTTGGACTTAAAAAGATACCTTGAAAAGGAATTCAGGGATAGAAAATGGAATTAAAATTAGAATTGCAGCAAAAAATTTAAAAGAATCTATGTTTGTGGAGGGATTAATGGAATTTGTTCTTCCAACCAGGAACTTACTATGTCATTTCAGGGGACTAAAGGAGTTAATATGCTTGATTTATGATGACAGGTGCACGAATGGTACGTGAGCTGTTTGTCATGGCACGGGAGCATGCTCCTTCCATCATCTTCATGGATGAGATAGACTCCATTGGTTCTTCTCGCTTGGAAGGTGGATCTGGTGGGGACAGTGAAGTTCAACGTACAATGTTGGAATTGCTCAACCAGCTTGATGGTTTTGAAGCTACTAAGAACATCAAGGTATGTTTGAAAGAGGTGTAATGTTATAAGCTTGTGTTCACCAATTCTGCTACGGTGGAATTTTTAAAATCTTGGTTACATGACAAAGCCATTGGGACTTCAGACATACAGTTCAGACATTTGGAAGATTTTATAAATCATGAGAAGCCAAAATGAAATATGTATCCTAGAAATTACACATATGAGTATAAAGTTATGCCAATAAAGGGGAGGAGATGGATAAAAAGAATTTGGATAGAGGGGTTAGTTATACAAGACAGACTTATAATAGATAGCTCAAAAGACACACTTTTTAGATTTGGGGGTGAGATAGGATGAATGTTCAGTTCAGTAATGTATCTTTTTGTAGGTAATTATGGCAACCAATCGCATAGACATTTTGGATTCAGCCCTACTTCGTCCTGGCCGCATTGATAGAAAAATTGAATTCCCACCTCCAAATGAAGAGGTAAGAGTGGGACAGCTTTTCATTTTGCTTCTTGTAATAGACTTTCTGCAATAAAGAGGCGCTGGAGAGAGAATGTCCAGCTGTTCGGTATTGTACTTTCTATACTATTTTGGCTCTCTTTTTTGATTCCACTAGGCTCGTCTAGACATCCTGAAGATTCATTCTCGTAAGATGAATTTGACAAGAGGAATCAATCTGCGGAAGATTGCAGAACTAATGCCGGGGGCTTCTGGGGCTGAGGTCAAGGTAATGGGGTGATTTAAAGGGATACCAGATCAGCTGCTGTAGCTTTTAAAGTGAATGATTTTTCTAAAAAAGTCATGGATTATTAGAAATATGTGGGAATACAGTTTTTCAGCTTGTGAATAGGAGGGATATTGGCAAATATTTTCCTGATATTTTTATGATATTAAAATGTCATTTTGGCATTCTGCTGTGCAAAAGTGTTTTTCAACACCGAAGAGACCATTATTTGCACAGTTCTTTTTTATGACCGGTAAAAATGAATGTTGGTGTTAAAGCATATAATTGCTAAATGTTTCAAAAGAAGTATTTCCAAAAATTAGTGCTTGAATTAAAATTAGCACCTTATGCGTACGTATGATTAAAAATCTCGCACTCAGCATTAGGAATAATTGTATTGTTTTTAGATGAGACAAAAGATGGTCTGGCTGAGCTTTGTGTTCACTTGATATTTGAACGGGACATGCTATATTATCCAAATTGTTTTTGCAGGGTGTATGTACAGAGGCTGGAATGTATGCATTGAGAGAGAGGAGAGTACACGTAACTCAAGAAGACTTTGAAATGGCTGTAGCAAAGGTACTGTTGGTGATTGGTATAAGAGACAAAGGAAATACCCAATATATACAGCTGCCTTCAGAATATCCACTGGGCATGCTAACTGATAATATCCCTGTACTTATGATGACAATTAGGATTGGAATTTCTGACAAGTGATAAGGTCATAAAACATGGTTGCATCACTTAATGATGGCAATCTCTGCAGTCCTGGTTGACATTGTTAACTGAATCCTGTCGTCATTAGGTGAGGCAACCATGGGAAACCAGCAAGAAGTTGTAAGTCTTAGACTGGCAGGCACATAAGAGAGTGGAAGAGAAAGTGCAAGGGGCACACAAAGGGAAAATTAATGATGGTGAGTTGTTGGGTGGGTCAGGAAAAGTGCACAAGAGGTCAGGAAGACTGCAAGGGTATATATTTGCCTTAATTGTGTACAAGAAGTGTAGATCAAGGACAATGTGCACAAGCAACATGGGTCAGTTGCAGTGGGGGATATGAGGCACAGGTCACTGATTGTGCAAATAGGCAGCACAAGCATAGAATGTTTGCGGAGTATGCATAGGTAATAGATTTACCACAGCAACTTTTGATCTTTGCTGGGTTCTCCATAAATGTCTGTGGAAGTCAGCATGGAATGTTGCAAATGGTGATCATGTGATCAATCTTAAATGTGAATTAGTTGCCAAGTGCCCAGATTAGTCATATTATCACAGGGGTGCTGGCAAGTCGTAACTACCGTTTGTTCAGTGCCATTATAACTTTGAATGGTTGCTGAATAAATAATTAGGATGATTATTAAAATTATAACAGTACTACTTGTGAAGAATGACTAAACTAGAACTGCCTTTTTCCAGAGAAGCTGTAACATGTAATGGAGTTCTCAAAAGTTGAATTAAAGTCTGACATTTAATTGGATAAATGAGTGATAGCATACTTACATCAAAAACTCCTGCATTGTTATTAAAATAGGATAATGAAGGTAACTTGAAGGTACAATTTTATTGTAGATTTAACAAGTTGAGAGTTGTTGTTTTTTTGTCAGGGAGAGATAATAAAATATATGGATTTAAACAGCTAGCCAAGCTATAGAAGAATGCTTTTAAAAAGCTGCAATTTATGCGTTACTTTATGCTTTGTTTCTAATGCTGCTTCTCCCTTGACAGGTTATGCAAAAAGACAGTGAGAAGAACATGTCTATCAAGAAGCTCTGGAAGTAATAAAAAGTTGCTGCTGATTCATCAAGTTATTTCCTAATATCATTTACTTGGTTTTCATGTAATAAAACAATATAAATGATCTTAAATGGAAGAGGGGAAAGGGTTTTTTTTTAGAATTTGTTCAGTTTTTCAGCAATGAGATTTGCTTAAATGAATTGCCTGTTTTCTCACTGGAAACATTTTAGGAGATTAGGTCCTCCTAAAAGTCTGGTTAAGTCTGTAATAACATGTCTTTGAAACAGCGTTTTCAGGTTTTGTACTTCTACTCTAATTTGTACTTTGGAAAGGTACATGTTAGACTTGTGTGCAACATTATCCAGAACTAAATATTCTGTATCAGTCTGCTACTTCATGTTACTCCAGGAAATTCTAGAAGTAACTCTTCCAAACCAGACTGGTGTAGAAAACAAGAAAAATTTGTTCCTGTGTTGAAAAATTTTGTGTATCCCTAATATCTTTGTGCCTATCAAATGGTAAATATATTTAAATTGTCATAATCAAGTTAAAGGTAGAAGGAAGAATAATTGCTTAAGTAGAACATCTTGTAAAATATTAACATTTGTGATATTAACTGACTAGCTTATTTTGATGCCTTCGGGGTAATAAGTGGAATTGCATGTATGAATAGAAACAGTTAACTATATAGGTTCCTTTGCTTTGTGAAGGGAACATTGTATCATAAGGAAAGTTTAATTAAATAATTAACTACTGTAAACTTTTGGAAGTAGTTCTGCAAATTAAACTTTGTAATTTTGAGATAGAGAACCTTCTTCCCATCCTTATCCCCTTCCCCTCCAATAAACTAAGTAGCAACTATTTATTAGGCTGTTTTTATTAAAAACTACAAACGTATGCAGTAAATCAGGACATGCAATTGTTGGGAGGCTAAGAACTAAGTTTAATGGACTCAGCAAAATCTAAGCTTTCAGGAAAAAGGCTTCTTAAGGTATCCTTGAACTATGGTCAAAAGTAATAATAAAAGTTTCATGTATATGCCATTGTAAATGTGGGTGAGTTCCTAATGTGTTACTGAACAACACTATGGAACTACTGATCTTTTTAAGAACTTCAAAGTAGTCCTCTCATTACATTCAGGACCAACTAGATATATGTTGCAATTAGATATAAAATTAGATGATTTCATGTACTCAATATAGTTGCAATTGTTTACTTTTAAGCATTCTGCATATGAAAAATAATTTTGCAGTCTACATCAAAGGATCCCAACACCCAGGTCATGGCCCACTGCAGGGCTATGAACCATTTGAAACTGAGCTGTGGAAGTGATGGGGGAATGCGTATGTGCATATCCCCACTTGCACAAGCAGCAGGCAAGCATGTGTTCCATTTGTGAAAGTGCAAATGGAGTGCATATTTTTGCTTCCTAGCCACTCGCCTGGAACCATCCCCTCCCCACTATGGGTCGCAATACTAGAAAGGTTTAGGAACTCTGGTCCAATAGGGCGAGTGCTGCTCAAGGGATATGCAGTGTAAGCTCCTATCTTTCTGTTTTATAGTATCTTTGTTTAAAAATTTCATTTAACACACTAGCCAGTGTACCACATGCTTTAATCAGTGTCTCCAACATCCTAAGAAACTGAAAAATAAGATTTTTAACACCAGTTGCTGCTAAAATGTATTTTTATTTAAAAAAAAATTAACATAGACATTGGTAACTTACTTGCTTATAAGTAAACATCTCATCAGCTTCTACTTAGCCAAACTATATAAAGGGGAGGGCCAGGAAGCAGGGAGATAATCTTTGGAAGATTTAAGTGCTGAGGGCCATAAGCCTGGAAAACGAAGGCACTTAAAGGAAATTAGAGAAGGTTGAGGAAGTTACTACCTATATCCTTTGGCTGATAGCCCCAGGAATATTTCCTCTAGCATTGTAAACTTGCCATAAAATATATACTCTCCACAGTTCTAAATCACAAACACACATGTATATATTAATGGGAAATGATTGTTATTAACAGCATAGCACCGACCCCTGCCCCTTTGTGATATTGTGGAATATCAACTGCATAGGGTGGAATAGAGGCCACCACCAAGTATATATTAACAAACTTTCTACAGGAAACAAAACTGCACCCCAGCCCAACAAAAAGATAGTGCAAAGATTAAATGCCAGCAAAACTGGCAGGAATGGACACAAGCTTTGGTTAAAAGTGAGCAGCAGGTTCCTGCATTGCAAGACTGCAAAAGCTCTGCTAAGAGGTAGAAGCAACTCAAAACAAAAATTCCTAGTGCCTCAAAAGGCAAAGCACATATAAAAGGGCAGGTTTTGGTGAGGGGGAAGAGCTCCCTTCTCTGCTGAAGGATGCCTTATATGAGTCCATAAAGAGTACTGAACACATATGCAATGGCAGCAGAATTCCCCCACCTTCCAAGAGGAAAGGACAAGGACTGTGCCTATTGGTCCATTCCAAAGTACCAGGAAGTGTGGAAGAACTGTAAAAGAAGGCAGCACTAAGTAAGGCGAACACCAAGCACTTGTTCCAGTTCTTGTCTGCGCTGCTGAACCTGAAAGACAGAAAATCATTATAGAGATAGATGAGAGCCACAAATAGAACAAGTACCAGATACGTATTTGGCTACTTCCTTACAGAAGTAGTTTGGAGAACTCTCAAGTGCTCTAATTGCCATCTCAGGATAAATTTTACCAGCTCCACCAAATATAACATTGGACAGAAATTATAATTGTTTTATCAACAATTACTGGGAAAAGTTGTTATGCACTTCTACAACAGAATTCGACGGAAGAGCAAAAAACAGGGAAGTCAAATATAAACAGGAAAGCACCTTAATCAGCTTTGAAATATGCACTGAAAGAATGACTGCACTTTGAAGACTGCACTGCATTACAAATACAGTTCTAGTTCACTCTGCCTCCCTGTTCAAGTTAGGAAACGTTAATTTTTTAAAAAGTTACACTGAATTATGCTCTCCTACCTTTGCAAAGATGTGCCGTCCAACAGCTTCTTGCATCCATGGTTGCTGATAGAAATCAGCCCGTCTCTCTTCTTCTGGGTTCCCAGCCACCTCTGTGATAATCTAAGACCAAATGGAAGCATGGAAGAGGGAATTGTGGAATGCTTAATATTATGGTCCAAAACAGAACTCCACTGAGAGTTGATCACATTGAAATTTAGCTAGTTATGAATATTATAAACTTGGCTAGATTTCAATCTAATTCAGAAGCTCCAGGAAGATTGAAAAAAATATAAAGAAAGGGGGGCGCTGATATACCTAGATTATATTGCATCATATAAATAGTATTATAACCCAGTAATGTATTAATATTGGGCAGTTAGATGCATTTGACGACTACATAAACATGTTATCTTGATTTTATTTCTTCTTTCCCATTTAAAATGCATCTTTCCCAGTCAATGGAATAAATGATCTATTTTGCATATTTTCCTTTCTTCAAAATATGAAAAAAACTCAGGGGAAGTAGGGATTACTTCAAGCCTCATATAAGAGTGGGATCAACAAACATGTAAACAAAAAAGGAACTGATTTCTTTCCATGTAGCATGAATTTCAAAAGGTATGGGTAATTGAAGGTTAATTTGTATAATTTTGATTGTTAGTCTTAAAGTAACTGAATATTTGAATTCAAACTCATAGGAGTGCCAGATAAAGGGCAGTAAAAGCCAAATTATGGAAGCATTCAAGTAATTCCACATACACAATTATAGTTACAAGCCTGATATAATTTAATATTGCTTACTTTGGGTTATATATGTATGGAGTTATTTACCCCAGCATAAATCCTCCATAGTAATCCAAATATTTACCTTCAAATCCCTCTGTTGAGATCTGATCCACTCCTGAATAAAATCCTGAGGATTATTACTAAAACTCAGCATAAAATCTCGTTGTGTCTTCAACTGATTAATAGATTCAATTGTTTCATGAATCTGTACAAAAATACAAAAAAGTGTCTTATGAAGAACAGCAAAACTGCCAATACTGAATAAACTTAACCCTCTAAAACTGTGTTAATAATGTAGGACTCACAAGATTTGGAGGGATATCTATACTGCCTAGATCAAACAAGTAATGACCATCAATCAATAGTCTTCAAACCCTGCAACCATGTATAGCACCAGCTGCTATTTTAAATCAATGTGTTTAATAAAGATTCTGGAACAGGAAACAAGCAGGAGAAAGGAATAGAGACACAAATACAATAATAAGCAATATGAATGGAAGATATGAGAACACTAATTTCCTATTGTCCCTAGGCAACATGGTGAGTAGGAAAGATTAAAGAGAAAGAATACAAATTATTTTTACTTCTTTTTCTAATTTTGATTTTTCCTTTGCTTTCTGTGTACTGTCATAATTTTTAAATGTCAAGTCATTTACTTACCTCTTTCCTGATGCTTTTCTAAGTTCAAGCAACAGGAAGATAAAAGAAATTCAAATGTTGAAAATCAATTTACCGTGTTTTTTAGAGTATAAGATACACAATTTTTCCTCTAAAAAGAGGCTGAAAATCTGGGTATGTCTTATATACCGAATACAGCATATATATATTTTTTGCCTCCTGAAGCCCCTTCACCAAAATAGCTGTGGTACCTTATGGAGGCTTTCAAAGTGCTCCTGGGGGCCGGGGGGGGGGGCAGAAATGACAGAAAAACAGGCCGTTTTTTGCCCCCCCTCACCCCCAGTAGCACTTTATAAGCCTCCATAAGGTTATGCATTCTATTTTTATGACCAAAACCCGGTACATTTTTGCAAAAAACAGCCCATTTTTGCTAGTTTTTGCCCTCCCCCCAGGAGCACTCTGCAAGCCCCCCCCCAAGGCTATTCATGTCTTTTATTTGAAAAAAAATGAGCCCGTTTTCACAAAAAACAAGCCATTTTGGAGAGGTTTGCAGAGTGCAAAAACTTTACCCCCCTTTCGGAAGGCTGTTTAGTTAGAGGTATTGATGAGAATTACATTGGTCAAGTGCTGTGCCACAAGAAACAAAGTTTTCGGTACTACAGGTTATTAATGATTTTCTTCTTCAACCCATGGATAAATCCACCTGGAAACATCTACCTACCTACTCTCTCTCTCTCCCTATCTACCTTCAGTATTTCTCTCTCTCTTTTTCTCTCTCTCTATCCCTCTAGCTACTTACCTATCTACAATTTCTCTCTCCCTCTCTATCTACTGTGTTTCTCTCTCTCTCTACCTTTATTTACTTACCTAACTACTCACTCTCCCTACCTACCTACCTACCTACCTACCCACTGTATTTCTTTCTCCCTTTCTCTCCCTCTCTATTCCTCTTTCTACCTACCTACTTTTTTGTAAAATTTGCCTCTTCAAAACCTAGGTGCGTCTTAT
>JAPKID020000276.1:0-19614 GCA_026931265.2 Tropidonophis doriae | reverse complement strand
GTTGGGTTTTCCAATGTTATTGAGTGTTGAACATATAATTAACTTGAAAAGAAATACTTCTTTATGGTTGTAATTGTGAATACATACTTACAGATACCTTAGACATAAAAGCCTCTATTCTTTTACTTTTCAGGTGGTATCTGTGGAAAGTTATTCAGGACAATAAAAGCAGATTAGGCCATCTAATACGTAAATAGTACATTTCCTCTCAGAATAACTTGTCCTTTTAAAAGAGTAAAATGTAGCAGTATAATGGTATATTGTTTGATGCTAAAACTGGTTCAACTTGTATTTTGTTGCAAAATAATAATAATAAAATTGCACACAGGCTTTGCTGCAACAAGAAGCACATCTCTTAAACATTTTCCCCAAAGTCGAGTCAAAATTTCTTTAGTTAATGGGGCATAATTTATTTGTACCCATTATATTTCTTGGATGAATCATTAACATTTCTTACATTTAATACATTGCATATTTGACACTGACATAGCTTATTTCTGTTTTTACATTAAGTAGACACTTTTCTCCAGCATAGTATAAACTAAAGACTTTCTTGACTTGAGTTTGATTGTGATTAAATAAACATGTCCATATTGGTTGTTTGGTATCAATATGAAAGTGGCCTACCATTGCCTTCTTTCTGATTTCACCCCCCAGCTTGCCTATAAATGTAGGATTTCCTGGTCTTCTATCCCAGACTTAATTAGGGCTGAGTTGACTAATTATTTAAATTTTTTAAAATCATCCAAGATTAATTAGAAGATAGTTATTTACTTTTGAAACAGGTTGATAATTCAAACCTTCTTGACACCTAAGCCTATCTACAGTGCAGCCAAGATTCATATCATGATTCCAAATCCAAAGTAAATTTTAAGATCTTGTATTTTTCAAATAATTACTTAAGAGAATTTTTCAGCACAATTGCTACAAAGATGTTGGAACACTTGTATAATTGAACAAAGCCATATATGATTACTTTCCTCCAAGAGTACTTACAATTTTTATTGAACAATTTTACATGAATAAAATACAAATATGAAAACATGAATAAAAAAAACTGGAAAAGATAGAAGCAAAAATGTAAAAGCAATACAAATAAAAAAGAAAAAGATAATTAAAGAAGTGACTTCCGATCTTCATTACAACATACTATCCCTCCTTCATTTCTAAGATTACATTACAAAGATTCCTTGTATCCCATTTTCAGCCCCTTTTAATTTACAGATCCAAAAATTACTCTCACTTTTTTCCATTTTCAACAAAAAGCCCATAAAGGTATAGTTTTTTATAACAGTATTTAAATTTATCTCAATCAAACAAATCAATTGTATCGTCTTCACAGTGCATTCTTCCATTGCTTTTAGGAAACATTTCAAACATGCATTTTAAAATGTAATAACATGCTTTGGGTAAAATATAAATAGCATTCAACTTAGAAATTTATTTGATTGAAATTTGTTTTGGCAGTTTGGGGAAGGTAATAACAAAGTTATTAGTCTCCTGTATTGAATAGCATGGAAAGTTCATGTGTGTTGAGCACAATAGTAGGTTCTGTGTTTGTATTCCACCCTTCCTTCCTTGAAAGAGTTCAAAGCAGAAGTTATATACTCTCAACTCTTTCTATGATTCTGTGCTTATTTGGTAATTTGTAGAGATTGTATTGTGAGTTTCCCATATTGAAAGCCAGTAATGACATTAACAAGTACAGAAAGTTTTTTTGTCAAATTAAAAAAAAAAATGAAATGCCAATGGTTTGTTGCTTTTTAGCTATTTTAAAACTATCAAGAGAAGAATGACATTTGCCTTATTTTCTAAAAATCTTTCTCACTTAATATGCTTTTATTTGGTATAGACGTATAATATCATGATACCTGTATATCCTTAGTTTGAGCATGATTCCTTGTAGGGATTGGACTGATCATAGAAAACTGTATTAAAGAAGAATTCTGTTAGTATAAATGGAAAGCCTGAGAGCCATACAAATTAACTACATAAGGGAGTAATTGATGGCTTTGTGTTTATTTGTGGTGCTCAAAACGTTAAAGTATTAAACATGGGTGTAAGCAGTTCTCCTTTTTCTTTAGAATCACGCTGTGATAAAGAGATGGATGCTCTTAGTGGTTATGCTTTGTGCCTTCCTAATCTCACCAGGATGCATTTTGTTGAACATCGCCCTAAACTTTGTATAGAAATTAAGGTAAGTACATAAAGAATTCAATACGATCAATACTGTTTACAATGTTGCTTTATACCGCTGAATGAATGAAATGTTAAACAATGTAGAAACATAATTTCAATGTTTTGTTTCCATTAGAGGAAATAACTATAAAAGGTGAAATGGCATTTAGCAACTTTAAGTCATAGAAAGTTTTAAAGCCCATTTTAATCAGGCATAATTGTTTAAAATAGAACTATGATATAGGTCACTTTGTATACGCATTGTGATGGTTACTTCTCACAAAGGAGGTAGAATGAAACAGTGTTGCTAGAGTGATTTTGTTCCAGTATTCTTTTTGGATGGCATTTATGCAGATTTAAATGTTTGAAAATTTGGACAGTTGTTTGGACAGTGTTACAGCCATTTAGATTTATGCCAAATAAGTAATACTTCTGGGAATGTATCAATCATTTTTTGGCAACAGCGAAATAAATATTTCTGGACTTGTGTCTATTAGGGTTAGAAAGTTTGTGTACTGTTTTTTACAAGTGTTCACTGAAAGGCTGAAAGATCCTAAAGACCTGATGTTATTGGAAGTGCGTAGGGGAGGTATGGTATTATTTTTAAATACAAAGCGAAGATGTCCTAAATTTTAATCTGCATTTTCTCTTGCAGCCAAAATGTGGGTTTCTCCCCTTTTCCAGTCATGTTTCACAAGATATAAAATATAAAGTTTGTCGTTACTGCATGCACCAGCATCTAAAGGTAATGTAAAAATTAAGTGAATGGTAAGTTTTTGATAGCAGAGTGGAATTAATACTCCATTTGAATATGGTACTATATACCTGATTATGTACAAGTCAAAATGCATTCCTTTTTCAGTTATGAAGGCCATTTGCATTAATATACACTGTCATGTTTTGTTGGGAAAAGTGTGAAGAAGCAGTATGTTAGAGATTGTAACTTTCTTAAACTGGGACGACAGGAAAACAAAACACACATGTGGAAGTGTCTGGAGATGTTGATGAGCTCCCAGCTTGGAACAGTTCTGGAAATTAAATAAACTGGAAATTTGAGAAATAAATGAATACATTTAGGAAGTCATATGTTCTGTTTGTCAACAGGTAGCAAAAGGAAAATGGAAACATCAAAGTAAATATTGTCCGCTAGACCTATTCTCAGGGTAAGAAAATATACATCTTATATTTATGTATATTTCTTTCATTGAACTGTTGTTGTTATTCTTCCTACTTGTTTTGAAGAGATGCTGGTATATGAAATTTTAACAACTATACTCATAATATGGAAAGTCTTAATCAATGCAGAACTGCATGATATATATTATAGGTTATGGAAAGAAATTAATAATGAGTTAGTTGGAAAAATAATTGGAACAATTTTCAGGGAAAAAGTGTGAAAAATATGGATCTTCCAAATAGCTTCTAAGTAGAACTGTCTTAAATATTAGACTGGAGAATAGTTCCAGTCATAAGGTTAGAAATAAAAGATGTGTTTGAAAGTAAATCAGATAAATCGGAACAAGTTTATCTTAGTTATGGATTGGTAACACTTCATTTTAAATATTCAGGGTTTTTTCCTATATTTTAGAAATAAACAGCGAATGCACTTCGCCTTGAGAAACCTATTATATGAAGCACAGAATAATTTAAAAATATTTAAGGTAAGGTGTTCTGAATTTTTCAAGGAAACTTTTGTTCTTTATCCAGCCTACTTCACTTTATTATTTTCATTCTAGTGTGCTTAATTAGAAAGCAGCTTCTGAAGGTCCAAGCTCTCATCTCCATGATTTAAATAAAACTGCAATCAACACTTTTGTTTTATTGGGCAAATTACATACACTGATGTTGTTTGGAATAATCCTTTTCTCTTTTTTATTTTCTGAAAATAATTCAGAAATATCTTTAGTGAACATGATTTGGAAGTTTAAAGTAGAGAAATGTTATAGAAGAGGAAGAGTGAATTGAGTCTGCAAATTTGGATAGAAGTATAAAAAATAATAGATCTGTCTGGTTGAGAATTATGAAGCTCATTTGAAAAAGCATACACTAGTTAGAAGCTGTAAGAAGCATACATTTTTGGAAGTCTATATGCCTCTTTGTGATAGTCTTGGATTCATGTTGGGCCAGGATCTAGCTGACATTATCTTCTGCTTTGGAAGTCTGGGGTTTCCAAAGTATAACTGTGCATCTTTGATGGAGTAATTCCCTCCTGTCATTTTTTTCAAAATTTGGAGGGTACTTCTTTATTCTCCTTTCACTTTCCTTCCATTTTCCAGATCAGTTTCAGTCCTCCAGCTTCTGTGCTGTTCTTCAACCAGCTATGTTAGTAGCAATAACAATAGCATTTAGACTTATATACTGCCCCATAGTGCCTTACACAAAAGCAGTAAATTCTGCAGGGTCTTAAAACTTCCTCTCTACTTGCTGCTTTCATTTTCCAAATCATGTATTTCTCCTGCTTCATGTAAGTTGTCTTGATGATCTAGTAGTTACACAGGAATCTCTTATTTATCACTGAGTAAGAGCTTGGTGAAGTAGTTTCCAGCTATGAATTACTTACTCTCAGTTCTTCAGTTGCAAAATACATTATCACACACTAATTTTAATTTAGATTGTCCTAACATATGTATATAACTTTCACAGTACCATATTTTTCAAAGTATAAGATGCTCCGGACTGTAAGACGCACTTAGATTTAGGTGAGGAAAACAAGAAAAAACAATCTGCCTCTGCTTCCCAGCAGTTTGCCTCCTTGCAGCAAATAACAAACAGTCTGGTCAGCTTCAGCACAGCCTGATTTAGCACGAGCAGCTGATGAGTGGTTGGATCTGCCTCCTGGAATACAGCCTATCAACTGTTCCAGGCTGTGGGAGTGGCCACTGCCTGTTGCTGCCCATTGCTGCTGCTGCCTATCAGTGCCTCTGCACACCCCATTTTTCGCCTCCGCATGTCCCATTTTTGGCCCGTTCCAAGAGGTGATGATAGGCAGCGGAAGCGGCAATAAGCGGCAGCAATGATGGATGGCGGCGATGAGTGGAGGCGATCCCCGCAGTCTGGGAGGCAGAGGGCGAAGGGTGAGGGCCGGCAAGTGGACAGGGTTTTGGCAACATTTGCTGTATAAGATGCACAGACATTTCCACCCATTTTTTTTGGGGGGGGGAGGGAGTGTGTTTTATACATCGAAAAATACGGTAATCTTTTTCAGAATAGCAACATTATCAAAGAAGGCAAGAAGCACTAAATGAAGCAAGGCAGGAAAGAAGTATGAGACTAATTAAATCTAGTTTACACTAGCACCAGTCATTTTTTCTGTTCATTCCTTTCTATCTTTGGAATCCATTCTTACATTTTACCAAGCCCAAATATTGTCATATTGACTTTTTTCTTTAAATTTCTCATTTGTCTTTGAGGATCTCATCAACTTTATTTAATTAGGATTTTTTTCATTTTTCCCCACCTTTCAAACATTTTCCTCAATTCTTTCATATATTTATTTATTTTATTTATTAAATTTCTAAGTGTCCATTTTTCCTACAAGGTGACTTACAAATTAATATACCTTTTGAGATTAGATCCTCATTCATTCTCTCTTCAGAGTACTTTAATACTGGTTACTCACTTTTGTGCTCAATTCACATACGTTTATAATTCTTTACTGACTTTATCTATTACTGTTTTACTACACAAAATTTCATGTTAACATAGGGTTTTTTTTTTGGATACATGCAGCTCTCACTTCCATAGACACTCCTAAATTCACTAAACATTACAGGCTGCTTCCTTTGCACCCACATTTATGTATCTTGCAGTTTGCACCAGCCATTTTCCTATATGAATTCATCTTGCTTGGATCACCATTTATATAATTTCCAGTCGTTTACTGTGTATTCTTTGGTCTTTTATATGTCAATTTTCAGCTCCTTACACCTTGAAGCACTACTTAACATTCTATACAGTCAGTGATAATTCTTAGTCCAGTCTGTTATGAATGTTTTATCCTTCTTTCCAGATTTGCAGATGTACATTTACTGTTGTTCTATGGAATTTTTCTTTCAACTTCTACATCAATTTGGTTAACCACATTCTGAATGAATTCACTCTTCATTTTCACTGGCTTTTAGATTTTGATTGTTTGTATTGTTCATTGCTTTTCTAGATATTTCTGTGCATATCCATTATATACAGTAATACTTTTCATCATTCCACCAAGCACTCATTTTCATACTTTCTGTTATTATTCGTCCTCATACTTCTATAGCACTCTATGACATAATTATTTTAACTATCTTCCAAACACGCTCTTACATTTAGTTACCATTCATTCTGTTGGGATTGTAATTTGTCTTGTAATACTGGAGATATGCTCCCCCACATTTGCCACGCTATTTTCCCAAAACCTGATTCCACCATACACTGAATGTAACTATGACTCATTTATGATTTGTTAAAAATATAAACAGTGCTGTAATTCAGTTTTTAGATGGCCTAGACCAGGGGTCTCAAACTGGTGGCCCGCAGGCCGGATGCATCACGTGGAGGCCATACCCACCCCAGCTCTGCAAAGGGGAAAAACATCGCTAAACATCACATGATGGCCGCATGATGCCAGAAGTTTGACACCCGTCGCCTAGACATTGGCATTTCAACACAAATATTTTAAACATTCATATTTTATTGTGTTTTATTAATCTAGGTGAAATGTTAATATATATTACTAGTCCATGTATGATATGCCATATCTAAATAAATATGAATTTACAACTTCATATACACTCAGAACAATCCTGACGACAGAAATTCACACTTTGAAATACATTTGAGCCTTTTCATTCATAATTAAACCTATACTTTCACTTCAGTGCATGTTATTCATCAATCCTTTACCCCAAGTTTAGACTTTTCTTCAAATCTGTTTTGTTCCTTTCTTATAGTTTTACAAACACATTCCCCCGCCCCCCTTCATTAACTTATATACTTTGTGTTTATTCTTGTATTTTTAGTTGTGAAAAATATACAGTACAGAACAGTACATTACTAGGTCATCACCTATAGGTATCAAGCTCTAGTGCTTATCATGGCTTTATTCAAGGCTTTGCAATAGAAAAAGTGTAGACTAAATTATCAGCCATAGTTGCTATCTGCAGCATACTTTGATAATGGTAAGATCAGGACTAGTTAAATTTTTTCTATTGGCTGTACATTTTTTTTATTGGCTGTAATATGCTGTACATTTTTAAAAAAAAATCTAGTTTTACCCCCAAATAAACTCATGCTATTTTATGCAAGCTAGGTTCTTAATTTAGAGACCATCTTGCAAGCCAAGTTAATATTCTTTGCATCCCACCTATGAAGTACAACGGATATAATTCATTTTAATATTATCATTGTATTTATTGTTATTTGTTGGTGTGATTTTTAATTTCCTCTACACTGCCCTGAGTCCATCTTGATGGAGATAGGAGCGTATATAAATCAAATAGTAAAATAAATAAATAACCAGAAAGTATAGTTGGGATACCCCTTTTGCAACAGTTGAAATATTTTTGGTACTATTTTAAAGGTCTTAATTAATTTCTTTTGTTACAGAATGGTGAATTAATTTATGGCTGCAAAGATAATGAGGATTCGCTCTCAGATTTGAATGAACTTGCTTGTCATCTAAAACCTTTCTTCTTTCCTTCAAATGGCCTGGTCAGTGGGCCTCATTGTACAAGGACAATTCTGAAAGAGTTGATCCATGTAATAACAACAATCCTACTGAGTAATACAGATACCTGTAAAGCAGGTGATTTGAAGACAGTTCCCAGCTCACAAGGAAGGAGCTATTGCGAAGCCAGTGCTTTCAGTAAAGAGCTAGTGCGGAATGGTAAGAAATTTTGTGTCTTTTGCTGCAAGATATCTATGTAATTCTGGCCTCTTCACATCCCAAAATATACTATTTAAAATTTGCTTTATTTTTAGTTTTAATACAGAATTTATTTTGCATGCATTGGTTTAGAACGCAAAAACTGGTTTATTTTTTTAAAGGATCAACTAGTCATGCTAAGGATAGCTGGGCTATCTTCCAGAGGGAAGGAATTAAGCAGAAAGTTACTAGTAACTTTTTGTTATCTCTGATTAAACTGAACTACTGATAAATACATATTACATAGAGGAAATAAGCCCCATTTTTGAAATCTGTGTTTGTGTTTTAGAAGGATCACACCTAGATTCTCTTCTGCGTTTATGCCTCTTGCTATTTTTGGTCACAGATTGATATACCCATTGTAAAAACTGTTTGAAACTTATCCTTTTTAGCTAAAAACAAAATAGAGACCACTGGCTTGCCAAAGGGATGCCTCCTTTACAAAACACTTCAGGCACAAATGCTGGATACACTGGATATAGAAGGGGTTTATCCTTTATACAACAGAGTTGAACAATACTTGGAAGAGTTTCCCAAAGAGAGGTAAGTGATACTGGGTTTTAGATCTGCAAATTAGTATGGTCAGAGGAGACCTAAGTATGTAGCACCTCTTAAAAACAATGGCGTCTTAACCCCTCTGTCTTACAGTATGACTTTATACTTAAAAGAGTTAATATGACCCGGTCACCTGACCTTAAACTGTACTATCCAACTATGTCTACAAATATACCATATTCAACTATAGTGTATCGGTTAAGCCTAAAATTTGTACCCTAAAATTGGGAAATTATTCAGTAGTTAGTCATAATAATGAGGGATCTGATTTCTCTATTAAAAAAAGCTTTACATGGAAATTGGAGATTCTATCCCAAAATAACCCCCCCCCCCATACCTGAATCAATTGTTTAGATATAAAATCCTGAGGGGGGGAACTAGAGAAATTAACTTTTGTGGAGAGGTGTCATCTTTTTTCAATTTTATTTAACAAATGTCAGAGAAACAATGCAAAGTATTTATTATTCTAATTGATTTTAAGAATGAAGATTTCTGCATTTTCCAAAGAAAGGATGGTTGCCTGGTTTCCTTTAGATTCAGTTTGTCGAGAATGAAAACTATTCTTCCTATTTATAAAGATTTTATTTTTCACATGTTCAAATCATATAGGCAATATGCCTAAACTTTAAAGACAATGACAATGACAACAGATCTGGTGTAGGAAGAATATTTGTTTCCAATCATCTGTGACTTATCAAACCATGCTGAGCAAACATCACATTACAAAATCTTTCTACTTTTTTAAAAATTGCAGTTTTGTCTTTCTTGTTTATATGCTTTATTTACTTTGTTCCAATTTTGTATTTATAAATAATTTTGTGTAAATTCATTTATTCAAAATAGGGCCATCACACTCTCTGTAACTGGTGGCATACAAATTAAAAATGAAATAGCCTTAAGTATACTTTTTAAGAATTTAGAACTTCTTGGAGTAGAACTGTGGTACAATACAGTGCATACAGAAAGTCTGCATACCTGTTAAAATGCCAGGTTTTTGAGATGTAAAAACAATCAGACCAAGATAAATCACTTCATTTTTCCCCTCACCTTTCATAAAACTTATAAGCTGTACAATTCAATTGAAAAACAAACTGAAATCTTTTAGGGGGGGAAATAATAGTAAGATCTATCTTGGTCTGATTTTTTTAAATCTAAAAAACTTGGCATTTTAACAAGGTTTTGTAGACTTTCTATATACACTGTACATATTTTGACTAAAGTATTAATAGTAATCAGTTGTACACTTTTGGGAAACTCAAACTAATTCATAAACCAGGGGGAGGCATTGGTTAAGTAAGCTATAAGATGGAGAAGAAACATTAAGAACATCTAATAGAAGATTCTTCTTCCTTAAATGGCTCAGTGAGATCTGAGGATATTCAATGAACATGGAATGTTAGTTTATGATTAAATGTGGGAAGTGGGCTGGTAAGAACCTTCCACCTTGAAAATAGCGTGACAGGAACCTTTATTGCAGTCATTCGACAAAACAAATAACCTTTTGCAGTTGTCATGTCACTGCAAAACCAAAGGCAAAATATTTATTTTGGAGAGTTCTCGGCAGTGTTCCTTTCTTCACTGTCTCATGTAATTTTAGGCAGCGGTCACTAGAGGGGACAGTAGCCTCAATTGTCACAAACTTGAACTGTGGGAGCTGTGTTAAAGAAATAGCAACTGAAATAAATTTCTTGCTGTTGTTTCATGGTACAGAAATTTGGTTTACTTTCTGTTCTGGGACTCTGCATTTTACCTTATTTTCTGAAAGTATTTATTTTTTAGGAACGTACTACAGATTGATGGGCCTTATAATGAATCATTCTATGAAAAATTATTAGATCGCTCAAGTGAAGATGATGGAACAATAGCATATGCATTGACAAAGGTACCTTATTTTGACAAGACAGCCTCAATTCTTTTAACCAAATTCTTTAAATCAGTCATATATGTAGATTTTGCATATTTACAATTCCATATGCAAAAGCATTAAGCTTTTGCTAAAGACACAGCTAGTTTAAAATGTAGCATGATGGAATTACTAAAGTTAGTAGCATACTGTATATTGTCCTTTGGAAAATAGAAAACAACACAGCATGCCTTGTTGAGCTATTGCTGTCTACTAACGCAAACACCAGTTTACCCACTTCAACAAAATACTGTGGGATAAGGAGGAAGAAATTAAAAGACCGTCTAGGCATGTACTCTTGATTTTGTAGATGACTATAGACTTGATTTTTGTTACAGGTTCAGCAATATAGAGTTGCAATGACAGCAAAGGACTGTTCCATAATGATTGTGCTTTCACCTTGTCAACAAGATGAATGGTAATGTCTAAGATAAATATTTTATTTTTAAAAAACCCATTATTTATCTATCTACAAATATCAATTCAGAAAGTGCTGAATTAGCTTACTGCCTATATTGATAGTAACCCTACACACAGGAAAAAGGTAGAAAGTATGTAATGTAAGTAAGGATTACTGCTCATGCCCTTTCCTTCCTGTAATGTACCAATATCCCTGTCCACATTCTGGCACTGAACTGACTGTTAGAGTCGCCCAAGCTTATGGTTCTAGGGCTGTGATGGCGAACCTATGGCCCGTGTGCCACAGGTGGCATGCGGAGCCCTCTTTGTGGGCACAACCGTCACTCCAGCCCAGCTCCACTGCGCATGCGTCTACCAGACCAGCTGGTCTTTGGGTCTCTGCTGTGCGTGCATGGGCCCAGGGTGCATGCAGGGGATGCACATGCATATGCACTGGGGCTCATGGGGCACCGTGCAAGGGCCCCTTGTGCCCCATTTTGGGCCTAGAAAACTGCCTCCACCAACCTGGAGGCCAAAAATGGGCAGGGTGGAGTCAGGGCGCATGTGAGGGACAATCATGTGCATGCATGGGGGCACTTGCATTGCATTTTGGGTGCTCATGGCACCCTCATGCCCCATTTTGGTTTCCAGGTTGGTGCAGGAGGCCTTACAGCCCCCCTCCCGTGCGCCCCATTTTGGAAAGCTTCCTGAATCAACCTGGAAGTCAAAAATGGGCAGGGCATATGTGGGGTGGCGGCACAGACGGCTCACGTGCACTTGTACAGGAGGGAGCACATGTACGGGGATGCGCATGGGGGTGTCATGCACGCATTGCATTATGGGTGTTGGGAACTCGCACATGCATGCTTTCAGTATACAACACAAAGGTTAGCCATCACTGTTCTAAAATATTTCAGTCTGTCATCTCTAATCCCAGGGTTAGAGGTAGTATAGCAGATCACAGCCTCCATGCCTGGCAACCATTAACCTGGACCAACTAAGTCATGGCCCTACTCACATGGGCTCACACAGGGATATTGGAATTTTGTGAGATTTAGCAATCTTTAGAATGATGGCCATGAAAAACTGCATTAATTTTAGGACATCATGGAAGCCCTGGTTCTTGGTGGCTGCCATGTTTCGGTCAGCTGACATCTTAAGAGTAACACAATGGAAAACTCTCCTGAAAAACTTTTTGTCAGATATGTGGGTAAAAGGTAGTGATTCTGCCCTGTAGCTTTTCAAGATGAAATATATAATTTTTGTATGCTACGTACAGTTTCACTTAAAGTCAGATGTTTCATTATCCAAATTGGGTTACATCATCAGTGCTAGTAATGATGTTACCTAGTTGGATTACTCAAACATCTTTAAGAAAACAACCAAGTTCAGAGAGTACCAAGGGCCCCTCATTTCAATCCTGAGCTATAAATATTCTCATTTATTGGTATTATTTATAATCCATTGCATACATAGATGAAAGTTTTTATATCTCTGTCTGAAGGAAATGGAAGAAATATAAAACTAGAAAGGTTTATCTGCATGTTCACCTTTGATTTAAACACAATGACATTGAAAATTAAGATTGTATTTATTTCTAATTATATACTTCATTTGGAGGTTCTAAGTGATGTACTAAAAGAACAACAGTAAAACAATACGTGCATATATCATAAATATCAACAGCAAGCATTCATAAGAATTGAGCCATTTGTCTGTAAGAGCCAATAAAAGCTAAACCAATCAGCCTCTAAAAGCCTTCTGAAACAAGCAAGCTTTATTCAGCTTTCTGAAGGCCACGAGAGTAGGACTCACCCTTTTCTTGAGAGGGAATAAGACTCCACAATGGCTACCTGCTCATATGCCTCTTCCTATTGAGCTTCATGCTAAGTAGGAACCTCATTTGGATTGAGTGGACAAAATCTGTCTGTAAAAAAATAGAGTCCTATCTCCTAGTTTTGAGCCATTTACAGTTTTATAACTTGGAACACACCAGCAGCCAATGTAGCTCTCATTGGTGTTATATTACAGACATGCGAAGTGCTTGGTTTTTCAGTCTAATTTGTATTATTGCTGCTACTCTAAATTTTAAAGTCCAGACATTCAAAACATGGGAAGTACCTCTGGAATTTATGTTAGCAGCCAAGTTGCTTTCTGGGGGTGTAATTATTAATTGTATGTTTTCAAACTGCTAAATTTTAGAAGCACATGAGTAGGAAAATTGGCATATTTCCTCTCCTGTAAAACAGTAGCAGAAATAGTGTCTTTACTTTCCAAAAAATTTGAGAAAAACAGTCAATTCCAACATGAGAAATCCCACGATATAATTTCGATAATAGATATAAAGCTGTGTGTATCGCTGTGTTCACGATTGTCTAGATCTTTGTTCAGGTTTAGAGTATAGATGCATTTATTAGAGAATCAGAATAACATCTTTTATTCCTAGGTTGTCAGTAACAAAATAAGCTATGTGAAAATTGCTACTTTAAGATAAGCTTATGGTTAACCTCTCTGTAATTTATTCACAAATAAATGATGGTACAATTATTTAGGAAAGTTTGAAATAAAACGGTAGGAAAAGTTTCAAACAAATTTTTGCACCACATTTCCTATGGCAAAAGCTGTATTTTACTTAAAACCACAAGTACTTTCAAAATGCAACATCAGCTATAGCTTGTCACCATTTGGATATAGATACAATTTTCATATAAGGATAACCAGAGAACGTCAGATAATTTTTCCCTCTCTGGAATACCAAATTGTAATTATTGTTCTTATTTAAATTTCAGCTCTGAGCAGAGGCCAGTGGTTCTAGCATCAAAATCAAGATTCACCTTTTCAGTTTCTGTCCTGGATTTAGACCTGAAGCCATATGAAAGCATTCGTCATCAATATAAACTTGATGGGAAGATAGTGAACTATTATCTGAAGAGGACACAAGCCAAAGATGACACAGTAATGTCAAATCTTTTAAAAGAAAATGAAGACTGCACACTAGTTCTCCATAAAATGTAACTGGTTAAATATTTAACACGGGAAAATTAAGTTATGGTTTTTTTTATTATTTTCAGTTGTGCTTTCAATTTATCTACCTTTCAGAAACACAAACACCCCCCCCCCGAGATTGCCTTGAAGAATGCATTTATTGTAAGAGACATATACTATTAGTTTGAATGAAATGACTATTCTATGACTGTAGAAGAGAATTTGATTGTTCAAATGCCGAAAACCAGTATCCTTATTAAAATTCTAAATGCAGCTATAAATATATATGAATTGCTGAGTATCACTTGTTGAAAATAAGGTGATCTGATCAAATTCTAAATTAAAAATAATTTTAGATTCTTAATGCTCCTTAGTCTGCTGCTTGCATATGTATTGTCTTTTATGTGTTCTTATGTAGTTGTTCTCCAAATTGTTCAAAACTTATTAAAAATATTTAATGTATAAAGAACCCCCCTTTCTTGAATAATGATAAAAACAATGAAAGCAAATTACTTCCCTTATTAAACAAGTTTTAGAAATTATGTAAACAGTTACTATTACAATTAGCCATTTTCAGAAATTCTTTGCTGCAATATGCCTCATTAATCTTTTTCAGTTGCCTAAGCCATTCTGAGACTTCAATGGGTAACAATTGAGAAGTTCAAAATATTGCCATGAATTTTCTATGGGCAATAGTTTTTCTTTTTCTGTCTGCATTTTTGCTTGGCTCCTCTTTAGACCTTCAATGGTAGCCATTTGCTTTGCTAAGGCATACAAGTTCAGTAGCAATTGAATTTTTTATCCTGAGCTCCTCATTATTGAGATATTAAATGTTCTCAGCAAAGGAAGATTTATCTCTCCCTCTCTCTCTGCAAGAGTTGTTAAGCTTTTTAAAAAACCACCTCTTGCACACAAAAAGTGAAAAATGCCTTAAATTTTTCAGTGGAAGGCCTAGTCTTTCCCTGCTGTGCTGCACAGTGGCAATAAGGGTGATTTGAAGAGGCAATGACATGTCATGTCTAATGCAGACTATGTATAATTGGACTACTGAATTCAGAATTTCGGATTCTAGGTAACTACTTATAGGTTATTTTGAAACAGGAAGAGAAATTCTAGATTGTCTAATGGTAAAAGTTAAATGTTAAAGTAGGTAGACAAAGGATTCTTACATGCTGTGAAAAACTTGAAACCAAAGCTGCTTCAGCTATTGAAAAATCGCTGGATTGGAGCCAAAGGTGTCTTGCACCAGAGAAAGCTGTACGTCACAGGCTCTCTGAATTATGTTAGTGATACAAATTCCTGTAGATGTGATTTTGGTGGGCTTGACCCTGGGAAAGAATTAAGAAGTGGGAAAGAAGAGTCTTCTCCCACCCTTGCCTTCCTTTATGTAAGAACAAGTTCTGCAATTGCTTCTTTGATGCCTACCACTTTTTACAGCCTGGCCTTTAGTGGCACAATCTTATCTTTTGACTGGCATGTATCATCACTAAAATATTTATCTGTCAGAAAGTATCCCTAAAAATCTATGATATTTTGTGTGGATTCCAATTCATTTGCTATTATATTAAGTTTAATGTTAATATGAGTATCTCTCATGAGTTTTACTCTAGATCTATTAATTTAAAAAACCCTGTATTTTGTGATATCTTGTCCTGAGCTTGTGGGCTGCAACTCAGGTAAGGGCATAGTTCTGGAATTTGAATCTAAAATTTTTTATAATGTACAATTAAATGAACACAACTTTTAAACTTATTGGTAACTGTGAATGTTGCTAAATTTGTTCAAAAATATTTTATTGAAATATTCACATTATAATACAAAGCATTTTCCAGAAAGGCTATCATTCTTAAAGCAAATTAGTAGTAACTAGAGATATGCGAAGATTTCAAATTTCAAAATATTTTAAAACAACAAATGACACAAACAGCTGTGCAGCAATGGACATTTGATTTGGATAGGTATCACCTGCAATATGCAAGTGATGCAAGTCAACAATGGATCAAATTCTGCATCTAGAAAATACATTTAGGGCAAGATAAGCTAAAAATCTTGCATATAATGCTGTTTTGCTCACTGTTCTATGCAAGTCTTTGTGGCACTCCATGTGTGAATTCAAAACTTACCTCCAGAAAACAAAATTTGTAAGCTTGAGTAGAAATTCTACTTTTGGCAACTTTAAGATAGAACCATTTTGGGTTGGGCTGACATGGTAAGCTGCTAAATTTAATTAAAGCTGCATTGACAGGTATAAAATGAGTGCTCATTAACCAAGCTTTTTAACTTAGATTGTTATATCTTACTGTCTATAACTAGGAAGGCATGGGATGCAAATATTGATTAAAATGCTCAATTTGAGGCTTTGTATTTGAAAACTGATATAAACTTCGCTTTTTCTAAAACAAACGATTACAGCACTTTAAAAGAACAGTGAAAACTTTACATAGCTACTTATCTACTTGGGTTGCATTTAAAACAATTGATTCTAGGAAATCTAAATATGGAAAGATAATACTGGAATATTTAGCCAAGATCAGTGCCATCATTTTTGCTCTTTTCTGTACTCATTCTATATGGAGCATGTGGTTAATAAATTTCAGTTTATGCTTTGTAAATTAAAATGTTTCATTTCTATTTTATGAGTATGATAAACCTGATTTGCCTTCAATCACTGTTTATGGAAGAAGTAGTAGGTGTGCTACTGTATGATGCTCCCGTAGCTTATTTTTAATTACTATCAAACTGTTCTGTATTCTAGAATCACTGTTACATATATACATACAGCTGTGAACTGAAACTGCCACTTTTTTTAGACTTGAATTTATCAGGCTGATCTGAGAAGGTTTTAGGAACTGATGTAGAAGGGGAGAAACCACTTTGATTCAGAAAGTTAATTTTTTAATGAAATGCATTCTACTTGTATCTGATTTGACGTTTTGTATTTAAAAAGCTGTATTTATTTGTCATGACAATTTATATATATGTGCCATAATTGTACAGATAGCATGTTTTATGGGTATGGTTTCTAAATGGAAAATAACTTAATGTTTATATTCAATAAAATGATAGATGCATAACTGGTTTTCCTGACACTCATTTGCTTTCGGAAATTGAATTGATCACAGTTTCAATGGAGTCCTGTATCCCAACCAAGTGCAAGAGACTTCTGAAACCTTGTGGAGCCTCTGATGCAAATTTGTCAGCCAGGGTGCCTATAAGAAGAGATGAAATAAAGAGTTAAAACTTACTTCAAGTACATTCCAAGTTTAACCTTAGAATTTTAAACCACTGCTTTCTTCCTTGTCAGTGATTGGTGTCAGAAATTGTATTGAAAAAAGCCTAATTGCTGCCCAGATCTTAATGGATGCCGAGCTATATCTCTATGGAGATTCTCATCCAGGTCAGAGTTGTCCTAAAGGTGCTTTTTCCAAAAACAATTGAATTTTTTTTTTCCTTGAAGACTTTTCACTTCTCATCTAAGAAAGATAAAGGTCCCTCTTTTGAATATAGCAAAGTCCACATACAGGACAGAGACGATCACTGGTTTGAAAGAGGAGTCAAAGAGGCTATCCATGTTAACACTGAACAGCCCTCACTCAGCAGCAGGCAAGGGATACGGCACCATCTATCTCCTGTTTACAACATAGTTCTTTCAACAACTCCAAGAAGATTCACAATCATTTGCACTCTGATTCAGATGACCCTGAAGGAACAGATAAACCAAGTGGCCTCAATGACTCTTAGAGCACTAATGATCAGATGATTGCAGGGTATATAAAACTTTCCATTCCCCCACTCCCACTCAGTTAAAACTGAAGAAGTTTTTGAATAAGAAGTGAAACATCCTCAAGAAAAAACCAAAGTCAGTTGCCTTTTGAAAAAGCATTTTTGGGACATGCAGAGCTATACTCTAACTGAGATGTCTCATGAAAATTGCTGCCTTTGGACTAAAAAGAATGAAAATGTTCAACTCACTGGGACTATTTTATATCTTTTTGTATCTTTGGAGTTTCACCAAAAGGAGACACTGTTGCCTGGCAGTTGACAAAGTAAACATTTTACGAAGATTGTCAAAATAAAAACAAAACTGAAGAAGATGGTTTTGACAAAATTTTACCTTGTAGTGGTATTTTGTTCAAAAGATCCAAAACTGGTATAATATTTCCATTTCCATCCACCTGTATCTTCCAAACAATAATTAATTCCAATCTATAAATAAAGTCAGAAAACAAAATTAGAATGAGTACATATAGAGAGAGAGGGGCATACTCTCACAAAGTGGGGAAAATTAGCTGCATAAAAGACTTTATTTTAAATACTCTCATCTCATGCAAAGGCAATTTGGAACTCAGTAGTACAAAATATAGTGGTTTGAATTCCTGGGCTTGGTACAGTTTTCTAATGGATGAAAACCCAAAAATCATTGAAAATACACAGTTCCTCAATTAGATTTGGTGCAGGCATATTGGCTTTTTCTGATTTCCCTTGTTTTTTTTCCCTAACAAAGTTGTACCTAAAAGACAACTAGAAAGAAGTTGTGTGAAGGAGATTGGAATCTATCTGTACAAAAACTCTGGATATTCAACAGAATTGGATCACATTTGAGGATGGGGTGAGGCCAGAGGCCCTGGAGAAAAATATTTTCTCCCTATGAGAGGCAGTTGGGCAGGAGTTCAGAATGTTGTCCTCCAAGTCCCCTCGTCATATAACCAGAGTAAGCAGGAAAGCAACTCTGTCTTATCCTGAACTTCCTAGTGCTCACATATATACAACATAGGCCCCTTGGGGAAAGAAAAGAATCCAGAATCCTTTCCCTACCTTACTTTCTTATTTGGATTGTGTCATTTTGCTTTAGTGTCATCATTTTTTTTATAACTCCCATCTATCTTGAGCTCCTTTTCCCATTCGCTTTTCCTGCCATGGAATTATTTCTTTCCGTTTATTAAAATAAACTGCTGTTTGTATTTATTTTTTTCTGAATGTTTTACTGTGTTGATGTTTTTAATTGCTTTGTAATTTTAGCATAAACAAGCTCTCCAGAGTCACTTGTTTGAGTCAGGTGGCTATAGACATTGAATAAATATAGATAAAGAATATTTTTTTTACAAAAATCGAAGATATGATGTTTCCTATTGAATGATGCCAAATCAAGGACAGCTGCTACTCTTATTGCATTCTTTCATGCTTTAAAGGAGACATCAAGAATTTCTGGAAGGGCTTGGAAAATTACATAGATGCTGTAATAAAGCCCATCATCATTACTACTTAGAGAGTAGCTTGTACATGTCCTCGATTGGATGACACCAAATGATCTCTATGGTATTATTAAGCTATATTAAAGGCAAGACAAGAAAAAAATGGATGGAAACTAACCAAGGAGAGAAGCAACCTAGAACTAAGGAGAAATTTTCAAACGGTGTGACCAATTAAGCAACTGCTTTCAGAAGTTGTATGTGTTCTGAAGGCTTTCAAAGAGAGTGGACAACAAATTGTCTGAAATGATACAGGGCCATGATGGCGAACCTGTGGCCTGCAGAGCCCTCTCTGTGGGCTCGTGAGCCGTCGGCCCAGCTCAGCTCTACCACGTGCGGGGTCATGCACACATGTGCAGGGGTCATGCACACGTGGAGCAGGAGAAGCGCAGGGGGTAACACACATGTACAGGGGATGGGGCCCATGCAGGGGGTTGTGT